>JAGPOW010001296.1:2213639-2236682 GCA_030014935.1 Caiman crocodilus | reverse complement strand
GGCCATTATTTCTTGTAACCCCCAGGGGCACCTTGGTGAATAAAACCTCACCAATTCCCTTCTGTGCCCCCGTGATGAACTTATAGGCAGCCACAAAGTTGCCTCTCAACCTTTTTTTGCGGAGACTGAAGAGGTCCAGGTGCCCCAGTCTCTCCTTATAGGGCTTGGCCCCCAAGCCCTTAACCATCTAAGTGGCCCTTCTCTGGACCCTCTCCAGGTTATCCACATCCCCCTTGAAGTGCGGTGCCCAGAATTGCACGCAGTACTCCAACTGCAGTCTGACCAGCACCCGCTAAAGGGGAAGTATCACCTCCTTGGATCTGTTCGTCATGCATCTGCTGATGCACGATAAAGTGCCGTTAGCTTTTCCGATGGCTTCGTCACACTGCCGACTCATGTTCATCTTGGAGTCCACTAAGACTCCAAGATCCCTTTCCACTTCCATGCTGCCAAGCAGTTCATTTAGGAGGGACACATGTTGCTGAGCTGAGAGCTGGCCTGGGTAGGTCTGTATGAGAGAGAGAAAAAGAAAGCAGCAAGAGTGCCCCAGATAGGGAGTAGAGGTGCGGGCCAACCTTGCTCCGTTGGAGCAGACAGCATGGCCCAGCCCAGTCCAAGGCTGCAAAGCCTCCTGGGATGCTGGGGGAGTCTGATTTAACTTGAACCAGGAAGGTGTTTGGGGTAGAAGTTCCATAAACCAGTTTGGCATAAATCAATTAATTCTGATACAGGCAACCCCTGCTTAGCGCTCTTAATTGGTTCCTGAAAAACCAAGCGTTAAGTGAAACAAGCATCAAGTGAAACTGAAAGTATTTGATGACCCAAGATGATGACTTCAATTGTTTTTAATGATCCAAGATGGCGACCGTGACCATTATAATGAAACTTGCTGAGCGCTAAGTGAAATCAGGTATCAAATTCAAATGGGTGTTATAGCATCAAGTGAAACCAACGTTAAGCAGGGATTGCCCATACTACATTCAACCAGGCTTATCTTAAACCAGTTTCAGCCATTTTGAAAGTGTTTTTACTTCTGTCCCTAGCCTTTATGTCTGAAATTGTATACAGCTAGGGTGGAAGTTCAGTGCTGCCACCTCAAGCCAAGTGCTGCTATGGCAAGGTGCCCCCTGCCTAGCTAGCAGCAGCGGGAATGGCAGCGTGGAGTTGTGCTTCCCACTGCTGCCTGGCAGGCAGGCGTTGCCTCACCATGGCAGTGTGGGGCTTGCGACGGAGGCATCGAGCTTCCCAGCTCGGCCCCACTTTGCCCTCCTGTGCCAGGTCTCACCAGCTGTGCTGCAGAGGCCCCAGGGGAGAGTAGCAGGGTGGGAAGCACTGAGCCCACAGTGAGCAGCCTAGCCCCATCCCACACACAAATCTGGGGGGCATGTGCCCCCCCCATGCCTCCCCTCCAAAGGAGTGCATGCATCAGTGGAGAGCCTGCCCCCACTCCAGCCCCCTGGACAAGCCACCTGTGGCTTCATCCCACTCTCCACGTGGGCCCTGCGGCTGCATTCTGGCCCCAGGGCCCAAGTCCCACACACCGCCTGGGCTGGGTAACACCAGCCCCAGCCCTGCCCAACTCTTTCTCTCCCTCACTACGGAGGCCTTAATCCCTGCCTGACCCCCATCAGACTTACTTGTGGGGAGCTGCTCTCCTTGCCTGCCTGGTGGCCATGTGCCCGTGTACTCTGGAACATGTGTAGGCTGGAACTCTGCCAGTCTTCAAGGGGAAACCCACTGTTTCCTGCGATGTTTTTCCTTTAAAGGAGAAAATCCAGCCTTTTTTCCTTAAAATGAGAAAATCCAGGTTTTACCACTTCTTTTCGTGGCGAACGGAAAACCCGGTTCCCTGCTGATGAGAAATGAACGAGTCAAGCCTGAACTTCTGGTGGTTGGGCACATTGCATCTAAAAGATCAGGAGGAATCAAAGATCCAAGCATGGAGGAAAATACTAACCTGGACTTGGGAAAAGCTGCCCGGCCATGTCCAGGTGTGGACGTCACTGAGGAGATAACAAAAGTGCTGGAAGGAAAGAAAGTGCAGAAACACTGGGCGGGCTGACAAGGAGAAGAGCCTGGAGAGCAAGGACACCAGGGAGTGAAAAGTGAGACCCCACGATCAAATTGTCGGTACTTGCAAGAAGGGAGATATGCATGAGGTGTGGCGACTTGAACAGACCCAAGCCCCACCCAGGCTCGGAAAATGCTGTCCCAGTGGCAGGAGAAAGAGCCTTTTTGCTGCAAGACTTTGCAGCCAGAGAGAGATGACCCTGCAATGACACTGATACAACATGCCAGGCGGGGAGCTCAGAGGCAGCTGAGAACGCCACAGAGGAGCGTGTCTGGAAAAGTTGAAGCACAAGGACTGAGCTTCTTCCCTAGAGACTAATAAATCTCTTTTGATTAGTAAGCTGGACACTGATGCTCAGGCAGATGCTCTCTCTGGCAGTGTTGTATAAAAGCTGGAGGAAAAACCTGCACCCTTGAAGAAGAAATGCCCTCCTTTACCTAATGGGGAGGAGGCTGCTAGTGAAGTTACCAGAAACTAATGTCTTACACCTTAAGAGGCATCTGCTGCCAGCTAAGAAATCCCCATGGGTGGGCAGAGTTCAGACCAGGCACTTTCAAAGCAGCGTATAGGAGGTACAGCTTTCACAGACTCCAGTTGGCTGAAAGTCTGCCGGGAGGTGTTTTGCAGGAAGGTGCAGCAAGCACATGCAGGCCTTAAAGCAGGGACGGGCAAGTATGGTCTGTGGGCCAGATCTGAACCCCCAGGGGATTCTGTCCGACTGCAGTGGGTCCAGTTTTCCCACCAGGGCTAGGCATAAGAGGCAGCCCAGACGGCAGTATGTGCAGCTGGTCCCACTGTCCCAGGGCACGGCGGTGCAGTGACTGGACTCAGCTTTCCGGCAGCCCTTGTGGTGGCAGCTCTCTCTGCCCAGCTGCCACTGCCACTCCATCCTGCACCCACTGCTGGGGAGTTGTCCGAGTAGGCAGGCAGAGTTTGCATGGAGATCGGCCTGGGATGCCGGCACTCAGCCAGGTGGGTGGGATGGGTCTATGGACGGGCAAAGTGTGGCATCCAGGAGCAAGGTGGGCGGTCAAGGCCAGAGCCGGGATTGCAAGGCAGTGACAGCATGGGGGTGTGGGCTTGGGGCAGAGCTGAAATCCTCTCCTTACACGTCCCTGCCCACAGAACTGGTGCCCTTTGCAAGGATCTGTGAGGAGCAGATAGCAGCTCTGCCCTGGGCCCCAGCCCCACCTTGTCACTGCCCCATGACCCCAGCTCTGGCTGCCCCTCTTGCTTATGGATGCCAGGCTGAGGGTGCCCTGCCCGCGGGGATCACAGGGCCAGTCTCCATGCAGACCCCACACAAATGCCTGCTCTGTCCGGCACCTCATGATGGGAGTGGGGCAGACTGTCCTGGACGGGAGATCAGTTGCCCCCTGCACACCCCACTGTGCCAGGCCAGGTCAGCACCTCACACCCATAGCAAAGGGTCATCACAGACTTTGGGCAAGAGGAGGTTAGGAAGTGGGTGAGGCCTGGTTGGGTCTGGGTGGGCAAGAAAGTGGGAGAGTTAAATGGGTCTGGAGATGGAAGAAGAGGAAGAGGCCAGTGAGCAGCTGAAACCTGGGGAATGCTGCAAGGCATGAAGCACTGGGAGAGTGAATAGTGGAGGGATGGAGTTGGAGTCTTTTTTATTTCAGCTCTTACCACTGGGTCTGGATACCCAGAGGCCAGGAGTATAACAGTGAGGGGAAGCAGGTGGGTAGGGAGATTGGCTCCTGGGGATGGCTGAGGCAGGAAGCTGGGAGGAGGGAGAGGGAAGCTGAGTGTGGAGGAAGCAGCATGAAGGGAGGAGCAGTAGCAGCGGCAGGAAGGCAGTGCCCAGGCGTTGGAGGGACGAGGTCCCTCTGAGGGGCAAGTCTTATATCTCTGAATGTGCATTTCAGCCTGCCTCGGCTTGAGAGAGGCCCCAAGGAAAGGTTGTTCCTCCCGAGTGCTTCTCTAGGGTGAGCAAGAGAGCTGGTATGAAAGTGAGGGAACAGCAGTTCTCAAAGCCACAGGGTGTGGGGATGGCAATGGCAGACTATTTTGGGAGTGACTGCCATCAGTAGAGATGCGAAGGCTACATGCAGGCAAGGGAGGCTGGAAGCTGGAAAGGAGACAGGAAAAAACCCAAAGGAAGGACAGGTGCAATGAGCACAAGCCCCTGTGGGAACAAAGGAGCGGGCCGGGTGGCAAGAGTTGTAGAAGTGTCTTTATTCTGGCACGCCTAACAGCGTGTCACAGGCCTCCCCTTCCTGGTCACTGGCCTGTGGTTTCCCAGTATTACCTGTTTTCCCAAGCCTCCTTCCCCCATAGTGAGGCCACATCCTTTCACGGGTCCCCTTCCTTGTCTGCTCTGCGGACCAGGGCTGCCACACTGATGACCCCACCACCCTTCTCAGTGTTGCCTTTATTGTGGAAGAGGCGGGAGAAGTCCTCAGCCCTTATTTGCTGGTGGTCTCAGAAGTCCCATTCTGTGATAGTGAATTCCACGAGGTTCTCCACAGGGCGTTAAAGAGAGCAGAGGGCTCAGTTGCAGCTTTGGAGACAGGAGACAAGCCCTCCCTGTATCCAGGCACAGGGCTTAAAACCCGAACGCTTGGGCTGTTCAGGAGTGGGGGCAAGTTGTGGGTTTAAAGGTTAAGTGACATGGTATCCTATGAATCAACAGCTTCCAAAAGAAAATGTTTCAGTGCTTCCATCCAGATGACCGGAGGGACAGATGGGAGAAATCCCCACAATGCCTCTGTACAGGTTGTAAGATCTTGAGTAAACTTGTGTGTATATGAGAGAGTAGCTTAGAGATTAAGGAGAGAAGAATGACGAGGAGCTCTACTAGCAATGGAGTTAAGTACATGATGGGATGGGATGGACAGCTGGAAGGAACTGACATAACCAAGGAAAGGTTGCTGACAAGGTGACACCAAGTGACTGAGAAGTGTTTGTCTCCTAATTATGGCAGATGGATGGAAATAAGTTTGAGCCGGCCTGTGCCTTGGTCTTCCCCACTTGTCACTTCTGGTATGTCATCAGGAAGTTGGGGCACATCCCTACTCGCCCCCCCACCCCAATTCCCTTCCACTCCCCTCCAACCCCAGGACCAACCTCTTCTTCTTCCATACAAAGCAAGAAGTGAGGACAACCCTGAAGGAGCTCCAGCTCCCTCCCTTCTGCAAGTATGTTCTCATCCTACTGCCAGGCGCCAGGATCAGGTTGAAGGAGATCCACCTGCACTCAGGTCCCAAGCGCAGTGGCAGCATTTGGTGGCCATGTCCACTGGTAACGGTATGCTGGGGCTTTATGACTCAATAGCCCAGGCCAACCGCCAGCTGTGCATGGCCACTGTGACAGCTGAGCCCTCAATGACCAGTCTCAGGGAAACTTGCCTGTGAGCCTGGTGGGTAAGTACAGCTGTCGGGTGTAAAGAAAGGAGGTATTTAGCAAGCTGTGAAAGGCTTTCAGTGGCTCGCCTGTTGGACAGGTGAGGGACCCTTGGCTTGAGGAATGGCAGGTACTTCTCCTGCCCTGGTACTTAGGAAATTCCTGTACGGTGTAGTTTGTGATGCAGTTAAGAGCTGGCCAGGATGAGAAAGAGTCAAAGCCTTATGACTGGAGGGAGGCTGCCCTTATTACTGAGGCAGGCTTGGTGGCTTTATTCCTAGTAGCCCTGGGTGGTGCCCGGGGGAAAAGAGCCTCCTCCAATTCTCGCTGGTCCCCCCTGGTGAGTTTGTAAACGGCCACCAGATCCCCTCTCAGCCTTCTCCTGTGCAGGCTGAATAGGTTCAGGCCCTTTAGCCTCTCTTCGTAGGGCTTGCCCCACTGCCCCTTGACCATGCGGGTGGCCCTCCTCCGGAGCCTCTCAATGCCAGCCAGACCCCTCTTGAAGTGCGGCGCCCAGGACTGGGTCCAGTACCCAGCTGTGGCCTGGCCAATACCACGTAGAAGGGAAGAATTCCTCTACCGTAGGGACTCTCTTTTGTGTTGGCTAAAAGCATGTGATTGTGACTGTGATTTTGATGGGCTGAGAGGAGAATCAGTGTTCACTAATGAAACAGTGTCTCTTGGCGTGGGATTGTTGCATGGGTTTCCGTGTCTGCCAGTTTCCTGTGGGTTTGGGCACGTGGTCTGAGTACACCTACAGGGTCCCCATTCTCCTTGTCCTGGTCTCTGTCCTGCCCCTCTTTGCAGCCCACGCCTATTGTCTGTTGTCTTTGACACCATTTTTTAGTCCTTTGCACTGGGCCTTTGTCTGGGCTTTGTGTGTGCAGTGTCTGGCGTGCACACACAGTGATACTGAGAATACCAAGAAATAGGAGCTGAGCTTCCCAGTCTCCTATAGTTTAAATTGTTTTGTTGAATGGTTGGAGGCTGGGCTCCTAGGGAGTCTGTGCCCATGTTGGGGTGCAGAGGCTTCCTGAACATACTGGCCACAGCAGGCTGCTGTCCCAGAGGTAGGGACAGAAACCACTGAGATGCCAGGTTGGCCCCATTCAGTCAAAGGAGGCCAGAAGCTGAGGAGGACATGTAGTAAAAACCCAAAGGAAGGACAGGATCTATGGGATCAAACACTGGGAGGAAAAAGGAGCAGGCAGGATGGCAAGAGACATGGAAGTGTCTTTATTTTGTAACGCCAAACCATGTGGCACTGGCTTCCCATTCCTGGTCACTGGTCTGTGCTTTCCCATCATTATCTGTTTTGCCCAAGCCTGCTTCTCCTTCAGTCAGGGCCATGTCCTTTAACGGGTCTCCTTCACTGCCTGCTCTGTGCATCAGGACTGCCACTTTGATGATGCCGGTGCCCGCCTTATCTTCGTTTTAGATGAGGCAACAGAACTCCTCGGCCCATATTTGCTGGTGGTCCCAGAAATCCTATTCTATAATAGTGACATTTACCATGTTCTTGACAAAGCTGTAAAGAAAACAGAGATCAGATGGAGCTTTTTGTACAGGAGATAGGCCACCCTGTAGCCAGGCACAGGACTTAGAAGCCAAAACACTTGGGCTGTTTAGGAGTGGGGACAGGCTGTGCTTAGACCTGTGGGACCAAACCTGATGGGGATCTGCAACTCACTGAGGGTGACTTGGTAAATTAACACTGTCCCCCGTGTATTAGCAGTCTCTAAAAGAAACTGTTCCAAAGTTGCCATCAAGATGACCAGAAAAACAGATGGGAGAATTCCCAATGATGCTGCTGTGCCGGTTGTAATGTCTGGGGTAAGCTTGTGAGGGTAAGACTTGGGGTCAGTTTAGCGATTAGGAAGGGAAGGAGGAACTAATAGCTCTGTTAGTGATGGAGTTAAGTATGCGATAGGATGGGATGGACAGCTGGAAGAATGGAACATAGCGTAGGACAGGGAGCGGGCAAAATAGGTTGGGTACAACTGACATGTAGTATAACTGAGAAGTGGTTGCCTCCAAATTATGACAGATGGATGAAGATAAAGTTTGAGAACATGAAACTAGCATGTGTCTTAGCCTTCCTCGCCCCTCACTTCTGGTATGTCAGGTGCTTGAGGCACTGCTCTCCCCTCCGCTCCCCTCCCAACGCAGGACCGACCTCCTCTTCTTCTACTCAGAGTTGCAGTTGAGGGCATCCCTGAAGGATCTCTAGCTCCAACCCTCCTGCCCACACTTTGGCATCCTACTGCTTTCCACCAGGTTCGGGGAGAGGGAGATCCACCTGCAATCAGGTCCCAAGCACAGGAGCAGCATTTGGTGACTGTGTTGCCTGGTAACTCTGTTCTGGGTCTTTGTGACATACTAGCCCAGGCCAAATGACACTGTGATATCAGAGCCCTCACCAGTCAATCACAGGGAATACTGCTTATGAGCCTGGCAGGTACATGAAGCTATTGGGTGTAGATGTTCTCAGAAAAGTATAAGCTGCACATACCTCCCTTGATAATGCACTGCCCCCGCCACTGTCTTTTGCTTCGACTTTGAGTAAAGTCCTGAAACATTTTTTGCTTTCAGCTCACACCCAGCTCTAGAGTTCCTCTCCGTATAAGTCTCGTTAGATCATGTATCATGCAACCAGCAGTTGGGATCCAAAATCTGGGCCATGTCACAAATTCATGGTGCACTTCAGAGCTGACCAGGGCCACAAGTAGCCAAAGACCTGGCCTGAAGCGCAGCTCCTTCGATGCAGAGTCCAGTGCACTTAATTTCTAATCAGCCATTTCCCCAGAGAGTCTTCACTGTACATCCTCACACAGAACTACAGGGTGCAAAACCAGAAACACCAAGACCCCCCTCCAACATGCCATGAGTAAAAGCAGAGGACATGAGGAAATTGCCAATGTCCTTCCAATGGTGATCCTAGGATAAGGACAAGCCTAAGCACCGCCGAGTTGTTATTCTCACCTTTTTTAGACTCAAAGCACCCTTTGGAAATTGCCAAGTCTTAGTTTTCACTCCTTCCTTGACTAAAGACTAGTAAGTACTGTTCTACTCCCAAATTCCTAGTAGTAGTTGAAAGTAACAACTAATGTTCTTACCTCTTGATAAAAAATGAATTGTATACAATCAGCTATAGTCCTAGTCAGATAATAACACCCATCCCAGTATAAACGTGTCTTTGTTAACTGAAATGGATAAAACCGAAAAGTATATTATATGTGGAAAAGAAATAGGAGATAAAGATGCTCTGGGCGTATAAGTCCAGGAGAAGAGTGGAAAAGGAGTCCACCACCAGAACCACCTGTTGTCAGCCTGGACCAGTTCCAAGGAATTACTGCTAAACTGCAGAAGTGTGACTAAAGAAGAAGGCCCCACGGCTGGTTGCAGAGTGAGCTTTTGTAGACATTAAAACTAGAGTATGGATAGCAAAGTAAAAGGAGCAGGATGTGCCAAGTAGCATTTCCGGATGGTGAGGAAAAGAAGCAATAAATCCTCTCTCCCAGAGTTGTTCTTTTCACAAGGACGCAGAGCCCAGCTAAGAGGCATCATCAGAGTCCATAAAATAAGGGACTCCGTCCAGTTCTGAAAATCTCAGATACAAAATAATCTGAGTAAGACCAATCAAAACATATTTATTAAAATAAACTGCATAAGTATTGGGTGTAAAGAGGGACTGTAAAGAGGGAGTTTGCCTCAGGGTTTCAGAGAAAGCTCAGGGTGTGGAGCCAATGGAGGTCACAGTAGAGTAGCGACCAGATGGCAGAGAGCAAGGTGTGTGCTGAGATGAGGAGTTAGCTTAGAGATCAGAGTGAGAGGGTGGAATTAGAGACTGGGATAGAGCTGGAATTAGGCACGGGGCGAGGTGGACAGGAATGGATCGATGGAGCAGTGCTGGGTGGTGGTACAATAGGCAACTGGAAGAGAGCAGTAAGGTCCACTGTGCTATATCCAAATGCCTGCCAGAAAGAGGGAGAGGAAATTGTTCTTATATTAAAGAAACTTGGGAGAATAGAGCCAGGGAACAAGATCCAGGAGACATGCAGGGAATGAGCTGTCCCGTCTTTTTGTCTGCTTTTTCCTGATCAATGCGGGAGGAGTGAAAGGCTTTTCTGCTTTTGTCCTCGCAGAGATAGAGCCCAGTTGACACCATGTAGTAATTTCCACAGATTCAAACTAATCATCCTCATTGTCTGCGTTTCTCTTCCCCTCATGCAATGCTTCCTGAATCCTGTGCTAACTGGGAGAGATCCAGAGACTGCTACCCACCTGGCCTGTGTCCCTCAGGGCCCTTTCAGAAATACCTGTAGTGAACCAGGCAGAAGCTGCAAAGAGCCGCCTTTCTAGCCCTCAGGGCTAAAATCCAAACACTCTCCATTCTGCAAGCACAGACCTTGAGAGTGAGGCTGCCTGGGGCCAAGTCCCCTATCCCGCACCCCTAACCTAAGTGTTTGATGTCAGGGTCTTTGTGAGGTCACTATTTCTGACCATCTTTGTCCAATAGGTGGAGGTCCTGCCAAAAGCCCCTGTGACATCACAGTCACGCTAACCTCCTTCCCTGGAGGAGCTGAGAGGCAGGGGAAGTAGTGGAAGAGGAGGGAGCTTTGAAGGACAGACAAAGGGAATGGTAGGAATGGTGGATCCCCAGGCCTGTCTGGTCTTCGGGGATGGCATGGGAAGCCAGGGCGAGGATGGGAGATAGCACTGCAGTGAAGGTCCTGTTCTCTCTGTGATGGCTTGAATGGGATAACTCTTACCAGTAGAATGAATGGCTTTTGTCATCGATATGTTGGTCCATATATTATTGGCACCGATGAACAGAAAATTGACGTTATTGGCAATCAGATTTTTGGCTAATGCGGCTGACAATGGCATGGATACATGTCAGGTGCATGTGTGCAACTGCAGCATGCACACAGCCTGAGGCGCAGCCCAGCAGCTTGGACAGCAGTGTCCGGCCGGTAAGTCTGTGGGGGGGAAAGGGCGTGGGGGAGAAAAGAGGCTTGGGGGGAAGATTGAGGCCCCACAGTGAGGGAGGGAGTGGGGTTGGGGCTGGGGCTGGGGCTGGGGCTGGGGCAGGGACAGGCAGTGCCCAGCCAAGGTGGGGTGGGGCACAGGACAGAGCCACAGCTCATCCAGGGGGCAGAGGGGTCAAAGAAGGGGGGGTACCTCTTGCTACTGTGTGCACCCCCAGGGGAGGCATGTGGGGCATGTGCCCCAGATCTGTGCTCAGAGTGAGGGCAGGCTGTCCACTGCACACTCCAGGCTGGGGCTGTGTATGGGCCAGATGGGGTGGGGCAGGGCAAGCAGAGGTGGTGCTAGGAGGGGTGGCTACGGGGTGGCTATGATGAATTTGGGGGTGGCTATAGCCCCCCTGTAGCCTCCCTCCCAGCACCATCACTGCCTGCCCTGCCCCTCCTGCCTCAAGCATAGCCCGGGCCCAGCCCCCGCTAGGAAGAAGCCAGCAGCAGCCCCCAGCCCCAAACATGCAGCAGCAGCCCTGCCCTTGCTCCACGCACAGATCCAGGGCGGCACATGCCCCCTCATACTGCTCCCAGGCTGGGCACAGTAGCATGAGCCACCCCCCACATTGAGATGCAGATCCATCCTGCACCCCACCCTGCCCCGGTTGACCAACTTCTGCCCCAACCCCACTCCCACCCTTACCACAGGGGCCTTAATCTGCTCCCCCATTGCCCCTACCCTGCCCCCCACCCCTTCCCCCCAACAGACTTACCAGCTGTATGCTGCTCCAAGCTGTGGGGCTGCATATCAGCAATTGGATTGGTACTGGCTGATATGGCTGGTTAATAATCAGCCGTTGGTATTGGCCCAAAAAATCTTTATCAGTGTACCCCTACTTTGTCTTGAGAAACCCAGCTCAGGAAGTGGGGAAAAAATCAGTAAGGAATAGAAGCATAGTAGATTCAGGGAATGGGCACAATAGACTTGGAGAATAGCCCATCCCATTGGTAGTCTGCGACTGTCAAGAGCAGACACAGTATTGTCTGGAATTAATTTTTGCTGGTGCCTTCCCTTAATGCAAGCAGCCAGTGTAAATGACAGAAAAGGCCCCAGGGGATGGTGCTGAGTGGCTGCTTGTGTTGTTAGTGCAGGAGCCCAGGCTCTAGTCAGAGAGAGAGAGAGAGAGAGTGTGTGTGTGTGTGTGTGTGTGTGTGTGAATGTGCTTGTGTGGGAGTGATGCATCTTTTTTGTTGCGGGGGAATGGAGTGGGGGGCAGTGACACTGTAGATGGGGTAGCAGTATTTTTTGTGTGTTCACTATGCCAAAGCCAAGGATGTGGGTGCTTTGCCTTGGAGGAGCTGTAGTTGCAGACCTTGTTCAGGAAAAAAATTGAAAATAGGGTATAGCACATTTCTAGGGGTCTGTAAGGTCAGTGAGAGAGAGCAGTGCTGTTATTCGCCACAAAGGGTGCAACAGAAACTGGTATTTTCCTATGTGTATTTTTCCATCTGTACCTTGGTCAACATGCTAGCGAATTTATCTAGTACAGTACTCCACCCTCAGCCTGTAGGCCTGTCAGCTGGGTGTGAAGTGTCACAGAGCTCTTCCTGAGAGCTGCTGCGTGCTTCCTTTGTGCTCTGTTGCCGTGCCTTGCTGTAAAACAAATAGAGGGGAAGCTGAGCATTGAAACAAGGGAGACAGAGCTTTCTTAACAAGAGGTGCACCCTCTTCACAGGGCTCTACCTCCCCTACACTGTGTCCTCACCACGCCTGCCGGGCTGGACTTACGATCCTTCAAGTATGCCAAGGTCTCTCAACTGGTGGCTCACCTGAGCACCTGACACTGATTTGGACCCTTCCAAGTCAGGAGTTCCTTGGGACTCGATTAATCCTTTATTCCCCTTTAATTTATATGCACGCTCTAAGAGTCCAGCGTCAATCACTTAGTCCTTTGCACGTCCTTGATGGATGGATTTTTTCCATCAATCAATTACTTCTTATTCATGTCTCATCTAATACGTATTACCATTGTTGGCCTTATCGAATCAGTGTGCCTCCCTTGGCAGTGCCTTTCAGCCGGCCCCGCTATTGCAAGCCTCTCAGCCCAATCAGCTGGCTCCCCGAAGAGGCTTCGCAGCTGCTTCCCACACCAAAAGGCTTACCTTGTGTCCCAGTTCCCACGCTGGTGGGTTGAGTGGCCAACTCTTCTCTGCCAGTTACTCTTCACTGGCTTCTGCTTCCACTGCCCAAGGCTCATCCCCAGGCCAGGATCCAGGTTCGTTGCAGGGTCCCCCAAATCCCAGGCAGGGTCCCCCCCCAGCCTGAGAGCAGCTTCACCGACAGCAGGCCCACTGTGCATGTGTGCAGTTTAAAAGGGCCTGCCAACAGCAAAAGATCCTCAGCAGAGCTGGGCAGAGCGGCCACGTCCCCTTCTACAGGGCCCACCTAGTGCTGGTGACTCCACGTTGCCGCCACCATCAGTTTCATGTCTGGCCACTCGCCACCCTCCTGCCACCACCGCCACCAGCTTGTTCGTGTCCAGGCCCCGCACAGGCTGATTTGCCCCGGGGCCCTGCACCCTGCTAGGGTTGTCTCCCCCCGCCACCTTCTCTGTGTGCAAGCAAGCACGACCTGACTATAATTCCTCCATAGCAAAAGGAAACTGCAGCGATTAAAACAAACGGTAAAAGCTGGAATGAGAACAGCGATCAAATTATATTTCAAATGGGAATTTAGCCATGAAAATAAACTGGCAATTGGAAAAGTAGGTAACTGATAAGGGAAGCAAAATAATCAAATATCAGTTTCCAAAAGATGGAGGATATTTAAAAATAGCAAGAACAAAGAGTCGGAAGTACCCCTGGAGTGGTACAAATTCATGCTTAAATGGATATGGTCAGATTGTCCACGATACAGAAAAAAATAAGAGTATTCAATAAACCTGTTCTGAATCTGGAACCTAGCTGGAGAATGTGCTGGTATGTTATAATCAGCAGAGCAAATCAGTTTTATACTCTGATCCAACCACAACTAGACATGGGTTTAAGTAGCATTTGCTATAGTTTTCCAGTTTTAAAATTGTGACTATTGATAATTAGCACTTGAACATCCTAATAGTTGGCAAAAGTCTTTTAAATTAAATCTTAGGGAAATGATTTCTTCTATCTTCAGGAACTTCATGAATGTCATGTCCCTATTTGGAAAAAGATAAAGAAGGATGAAACAGGCAACTCTGTTTGCTACCTGGTGCTAATTGTATGCCAAATAATGCTATCTTTGATATGGGATACTATTGACCAAGACCTTGAGGACAGAACTATAATTAATGTTGGTCAACAATTTCACACATCATAGGCTTGTTTTAACAGTTTTTTCATTGTGTTAGATAAGATTACACTTGTGATTGATAACGGTAATGAACTTGGAATAGAGCAAAGCTTAAAATAAGCTGTTCTACATCATGATATTCTTATTAAAACTATGCCTTCACCTTGTCATCAAAATCATTGTGGTACTTTGGGTTAAAAACGGGGTTTTCTGGCAAGAGCTCAAACTAGTTTTTAATAAGGCGTTATCCTCTTATGGTTACACATCAGGCCTTGCTTCAAAACTATTTGGTATTTTATCAGTGATTTGGAAGACAGTATAATATTTCTAAATAAAGGCAGCCGATAACACAAAGGTGGACTGGTTAATACAGTGGTGCAATAAATAGTGACAAATAAGGTCTAGAGAGCAATCAAGATTGTTTGGTAAAGTGATATATCTAAATCTGCGGTACTATATCTAGGAATAAAGACTGCAAGCTGTGCTGATTGCATGAAGATCTGCAGGAAGCCAAGACTCTCACCAGGATTTAAGGCTCATTTTATATAACCAAGACAACATATACTAATCAGAGAAGGGGCTGATATGAAGCAGCAGCTTTGGGGAGATCACAGTGCTGATGAGAACACTTCTGAGTGTTTCTACTGAGGCAGTAAAAAAACCATAGATTTCAGATATTTCCTACCTAAGGGGACTTTTTACCATCTTCAATTTTCCCTGAGCCTGATGAAGGATGTGTGAGCCCGAAAGCTTGCAGATTTTTTATTTATTTATTTTTGCAATTTCTTAATTGGTCTAGTAAAAGGTATTATCTCTGAACCAAGAGTTCTAGATTTTTGCACTAGGTTTCAGATAAGAACTCCAAAAATGGCTGGAAAACATGCCTTTCAATAAGGAAATAAAGAAAAACAGTTTATTTCTTTAAACGAAGGGGCGTCTAAGAAGCAAGTTTATGGCAGGCTGTTATTATGTGCACAGGAAGAAGATTTCTAATACAGTACCAAAGAACTCAAACCTACGTGAGAAAAGCATAATACGGCTGGAATGACTTGGAAGTTGAAGGCCATCGTGTTGAACTTGGAAATGAGGTAATATACAATGAAAGTAAGTAAGCATCGAAGTAGCTTTTTAAAGGGGGTGTGGGGAATTGTCCATTGCTTGTATTTTCAAATCAGGATCTTTCTGAAAGGATAATTTCCTTTGTTCGCAAAATTTTGGGCTACATGATGGAGTGTTGGTGAAATCTAGATTCTGTCTAAACAGACTAAAGGATTATAACCGCGCCTACCTTTAAAATGTGCTAGCTAATTGTTTTAAGTAACTAATGGTGCTATATTGGAGTTTTAAGGGAGTTGTGGGGAAAAAAAGATTGAGAGAGGGTAGAGGCTTCTAGTATTTGTACAGCGTGGCAAATAGATGAGTCGACATTTTGTTTACATCAGTGAAACTGTGCAGTTGAGTGTGTTTCTGAAAAGTGACTGCTAGATGAGACACAGGTGTTTCTTGCTGCAATATGTACATGCTAATAGCTGCTGTGTACATTTGCTTCCAGAAGAGGAGATTAGGTTTTAAGTTGTGGTAATAAATCTATGAGTTTCGGATTTGGGAAATGAGAGGTTCAGGGCTCTGGGACAGACAGACAGACCAGAGATGGGATTAGAGAAGGCAGTAGGTAGCTATTTCAGATGAAGCATTGCAAGTTGCCACTAGATGGACAAGTGAGTCCTAGAGCCAGAGAAGCAGGTGGGTTAGAAGTTGGAAAGAAGGGATGGATTTGACATTGTTATATGCAGAGACAGGATGGATTAGAGATTGGAAATCAGGGTGGATTAAATGGATGATATGTTAGAGCAGTGGTCTTTAACTCTTTTAAGTTTTGGATCACAAAGGTAGGGAATGGGGCAAGCATGGGGGTGGAGCAGGCCCTGCACAGCCAGCGTGGGGCGAGGGATGGAGCCATGAGCAGCTTATCTGGGGGTCGCATGGAAGAGAGGACTCACAGCTCGGTAGGGCACAGGGGGCACGTGCAGGGCTGGCTGCAGGCTGGGGCTGGGGCTGGGGCTGGGGCTGGGACGGTGCTAGCTCTTCTTGGCCAGGCTGTGGCAGTGGCGGATCTGGGAGTGAGGCCATGAGGGAGCCATAAGCCTTCAAACTGCTGCTCTCAGCGCCAGTGCCGCCTGCCTCAAGCGCAAGCCAGGCCCGGTGAGAACAGCCCAATGCAGCCTTCCAGCCCACAGCTGCAACCCGCCCGCCCCTGCACCCGCCAGCCCTCAAGTCCAGGGGCATGCGCCCCCCCCATGCCCTTCCAGGCTGCATGCTTCCTCTCCCCATGCCCCCTGGATGATCTGCTTATGGCTCTGTCCCCCATCCCGTGCAGGCTATGCAGAGCCTGCCCCTGCCCATGCCCCATTCCCTACTTTAGAGCTGCTGCAGCCACCAGCGCTGCCCCGTGTTTGGGGGTGGTCATGTGCCCCCCGATCTGTGCACAGTGGAGGCTGCTGTGGGCTGGACTTTGTGCCCTGAACCCTACTGCACGTGACCCCCGGGCCTCCACCCCTTCCCTACCCCACCGACTGACCAGCTGAGCTGGGGGGCGGGCTGCAAATGACAGCACGCATGCGCTTAGCCCTCCCAAAGCCCAGGATCGACTTCACGAGGCTCCAGGATCTTCTCACCTAGTCGGTGACCACTAGGGCTGTGTGAAATTTCGCTGGGCATTTCATTTCAAAGCTGTTTCAATGCATTTCAAGCTTGAAACAGTGGAATTGAAATGAAACACAAGGCTTCGAAACAGCTTTGAAATGAAACGAGGGCACTTAAAATGTTTTGAAAGATTTGAAAAGTTTCAAGTTTCCAAGCTGGGCTTACTTGGCTTCAGCACCAGTCCCAGCTGGCCTGCTGTCATCCTGCATGCAGATCCGGGGGCCCATGCCCCCCGGGAGAAGTCCGGCACAGTCCCACAGCCCTCCTGGTGGTGCGAGCCCCCAGATCTGCACACTGAATGACACGAGGACGAGACTGCCGCTGCCGCCTGGGACCAGGGCAGCCCACGTCCAGTGACGGGAAGATTCCTGTTGCCACTGGCCTCAGGC
Organism: Caiman crocodilus; assembly: GCA_030014935.1. Lineage (NCBI taxonomy): Eukaryota > Metazoa > Chordata > Crocodylia > Alligatoridae > Caiman > Caiman crocodilus. Next base: position 2,219,849 of record JAGPOW010001296.1, on the reverse strand, counting down.
AGCGGTAGCATCCTCCTCTCATCCAGAGTGCAGATCCGAGGGCCCACACCCCCGGGAGCACTTCAGGGCTGTGCCGGGCTCCTCCTGGAGGTGCAGGCCCCCAGATCTGTGTACCAGATGGCAGGAGGCTGCCACTGCCAGCAAGTGTCATGCTTTGAACAGTTTGAGGTGCAGTTTCCCAGAAACCTCTGCACCTATCTCCTTGAAACTTGGCAGGCTTCATGCCCTCAGAAGGGGCTACTATCCCTGCAATTTTCATCTGAATTAGGCAAGAAATGATAAAGTTTTAGGCATTGTCATGATTCCCTATTATAGCTTATGGGCAACACGTCGAAATGCATCGAAACAGCAAAGCAGTTGCGACGAAACTAAATGGAACAGTGCTTCGAAACAAAACGAAACAATGGAACAAAACACTGACCCTTCAAAAAGACGAAACAGAAGTCAAAATGAAACAGTGCTGTTTCACACAGCCCTAGCGACCACCTCATTAGAGGGACTGATACATTGGAGGATGATGGACCCCTTGTTCTGCCCTGATCTCAGTGTGGTCAGGAACGCTCCCCATCTCCCTTCGTCCTCCCATCTCTTGCTCTCCAGCTTCTGTCTGCCTCTGAATCTACCTTCCTCATCATTATTCCCAACCAGGAGCTCAGGACCTCCTGAAAAGAGCTGCAGCATCACCTTCCTGTAGGTGCCTGGTCCTCCTTACACACTTTGCAGCCTGCAGCATGATCCAGCCAGACTTAGGGTGACCATCTTTTCAAAATGCAAAAGTAGGAAACATGCCTGCATCCGCAACCGAGTGGAGCCCATCGAATGTGGGGAAGGATGCAGGCTGCCTGCTGCGGGGCTCGGGGCTCCCAGCCCTGCTGCCATCCCACTGAGGGACTCTGCAGGCCAGCAGGTGGGACCGGGTACAGGAGGGCAGAGAGGTTCAGTGCTGCTGCCACCGCCACCCCCGCCGCTGCTGGGCTGGCAAGAGATGCCTTCTCATGGGGCATGGTTGGCGCAGGGCTCTCGGCGATGGTGGCAGCAGCACCAAGCCTCCCTGCCAACCCTGCCCTCCTGCTCCAGGTGCTGCCTGCTGGACCACGTAGGCCCCAGGGGGAGGGCAGCAGGACAGAGAGCCCCAAGGCCTCCTGTGGTCAGCCTGCATCCACCCCTGCCCCACACACAAATCTTGGGGAGCACATGCTCTGCTCATATCTCCTTCCCCAGGAGTGCTCTCATTTGTAGGGAGTCAGCCAGCCAGCCAGCCCCTTGGATGAGCTGCCTGTGGCTCTGTCCTCTTCCCCAGCCAGGCCCCATAGTCATGCATTCCCACCTGGACCCCGTGTACCGCCCTGGCTGGACAGCATCCCCCTCCCTCCCTTACCATGAGGCCCCAGTCTGCTTGCCCTGCCCCCCACCACACCCACTGCATCTCCTATACCACCTGCCTGCCCCCGTAGACTTCTCTGCAGGCAGCTGCGGGAGCTGCTCTCCAGCACTGCCCGTCTGTATTGCTGGTCACCTACACGTGTGTGCACGCACACGTGCACATGGCGCCCCCTGTGTCCTGCTCCCCCCCACCTCCCCCAAACAGCCCCCTGCCAGCTGGAACTCTGCCAGCCTGCAAGGAGAAACCCATGGTTTCCCGTCGCTACAAGCAGGAAACCCAGATCCCTGCACCATATGGGAATGAGAGTTACTGTGGTTTCACTGTGTCGAGGGCAATCCAGGGAGTTCATATGCCCTGGTCCCCGCCTTGTGCCAGTAGCCAAATGTGGCTCCTAGCTTCTCAGCCAATTTGCAGCATCTCTTTCTCTCTCTCTTTCTCATGCACGTTGATGCACAGAGGTCTAAGGAAGGGAAGTCAAGCTGAGACAGACACTTGTTTGTTGGGTAATAAACTTACCCTTTATTTTAAGCTTCATCTGCAGAGTTTCCTTACCTGGTAAAAGGCCCATACATTAAAGATAATGCTCATTGTTTAATACGAGAATGTAACACCTCGTGGATTTTCCATGTCAGCACTGTGCGTGGAATCGGACCAGAAATCGTGTGTCAGTGGAGAAAGTGGCAGCTGTGCAGCTGAGCAAGCGCCATTTGGGTGCATTCGGTGGAAGAGGAGGCTGTCCTCACTCTGTGGGAAATGCCAAGAGGCCGCCCCGCTGTCCCCAGGGCTGAGCCACCTCACACTTACCCCGGGGCTAGAGCATGCACGTGGTGGGTACTGGGGAATACCTGACACGCTGAATGTCCGCTGTGGACGTCTCCAGCGTGCCGTCTCTATGGGGAGTCCAGGCAGCTGGGGGGAGACCTAGAGAAAAGACACAAGAAAGACCAAGGCTGGTGTTCACCAGCAGCCTGGTGCAGGCACAAGGCAGACAGGAGCCCTGGCGTTACAGCAGGCTCCTCTGCCCGCGGGGAGGGACAGGCACCTTTGTCCGCTGCTCTCCCTGACCAGGCTCCTCACCCCCAACAAGCCTGGAGTGGCCCTGGTCCCAGTCCCAGCCCTAGTCCCAGCCCTGGCCAGGGAGAGGCTGCAGGTACTGTGGTTTCCTCCTGCTGGGACCTCTCTGCCCACTTTGTCACCCATTGATTCCCCTCGGGCCTCAAACTTCCTCCCTTCCTGAGCCGGCTCCCTTGCTTCTCGTGGCCCTTTCAGGGTCTTGCTTGTGACCATTCCTTAGTGATGCTCCTTTTATGTCACCTGCTTGTAAAGCATTATGGGCAGGACTGTCTTGCCTAAAGGTGGGTCCAGGATATGGCAAAGTTAGGTGCGGAAATAGCCACCCATACTGCAAGGGTGGCTGCACCCCTGCTCCCAGCCTTCGCCCTGCCACCCACCAGCGCGGGCAGACTTCGCTACCGCACGTTTTTAAACTCCCCAGGGCATGTAAGACTTCCCGCCCCTTCCCCTCCATGCTTCAAAGCACATCCCCTCCCTTCCCCGCCTGCTGCTGCTTTCCCCACTGTCCCAAGGGCCAGGGAAGCGTCAGGACCCTTCCTTCCCAGGTAGCAGCTGTAGGCAGGGGTGCTCCCCGCTCCCCATGCCTGGTCCCAGGGGACTGGGTAGGGTAAGGGAGCCCATCACTGTTGCTGCCACCGTCGCTGCTCCCAGCTGAGCCCAGCCCCCAGGCAGCACCCGTACAGTCTGAAAGGGGGGTACAGCGGCACCCGTCCCCCTCCGCTTCTGCCCCTGATCTCACCCGCACACCTGAAAGGCACTGTGAGTGAACAAGACCTTTGCCTGCAGAGATCTCCTCATCGGGAGGAGTCTGCCCTTCCACAGATGGGAGTCATTCTTCCTAGACCAGGTGAGCCTTAGCTTAGGCCTTGTAGGTGCCCTCTCTGCCCTTTTCCTGACATCCCAGGGCCTGAGTCCCCTCCTTTGCAGGCGGGTGTCCTTCCAAGGTCCTGTGCAGATTCTCCACCTTGCTGTGGCCTCCTGGCACTTCTGCTGTTCTGGGCCCCCGGTCTTCCTTCCTTCAACGTGTTGCTCTGCCCTCTGGGTCTTCCTTCCTACCGAGGGAGATGAGCTCCCGCTCTCCCCTGCCTGCACCTTGCTGTCCACCAGGCTGGGCCACGTTCTTACTCCTCACCTGTGGACCATTGCTCTGGCCTCGAAGAGTGTCCTCCCCTTGTCGAGGCTGGAGTTGTCAAAGAGCCAAGCATAATTGCCCTCGAACACACAGCCACGGTCCCAGAAGCCCCAGGGAACCACATCAAAATCCAGGAGACAAGGTCAGGAAATAGCTGACAAAAGGAAACCTTCTGAGGCCTTATCAGCATGGAGGAGCGTGGACCAGAAATCTTGGGTTCAGCCACTAATGGCATGAGGAGCAAGTCCGACTGGTGCCACTGGGATGACGTGTCATTAAAGCCCCCACAATACTGTCACCCCCCCCAGCTCAGTTGAGTCTGGAAGCAGGTGACAGAGCCGTCAGAGGGCTTGGGATGTGACAGGAGGTGAGTTTGGTGATGGGAAAAGTAGTGGCACTGGAGGTGGGATGGGAGGTGGTTTTTGTGGATATTTCATCGTGGTGATTGGAGGGATGGACGAGGCAGAAGAAAAGACAAGGAGATGGATAAGTAGATTTGTTAGACCAGGGGTTGGCAACATTTTGGGGGATAGTGCCAGAAACATGTGCAACCTTGACTTTTAAGACAGCAGGAGAGGTGCGAGGGGTCCAATCCTTGTTGTGGCAGAGCAGCCCCAGCCTCTTCCCAACCACCTGCCCCAAGGTGTATGTGCCAAGGAAAGTGCCTTCATGTGGCACACTCTGGCACCTGTGCCATGGGTTGCCCACCCCTGTATTAGACATTGGCATGGGCAGAGTGAAACACCTCCAGGTGAGATACAAGGTGGAGATGGTTTTGGGAAGATCAGGCGGGTGCATTTCCTAGGGTGCATTAAATTGTGCACCAGTTGCCCCCATCTCTGTCTGGTGAGACTGGGGGAGGGGGAGTCAGTGCCCCCAGCACGCCCCCTCCCAGCCCAGCCAGGCTGTGCAGCCACCTCTTCTGCCGACCGAAGCAGCGGGCCAGGACCCCCCCCCCCGGGGGAGCACCAGCACGTGGACGTAGCCACAGGGGTTCACCTTCCTCTTCGCTCTGCAGCCAGCATCACTCCCAGAGCCGCTGTTGTCACCAGTCTCCATTCAGATGATGACAAAGGGGCAGCTGGGAGCATCGGCTGCCCACGGTTACCCTGTGCCAGGGCTTTCTGACCACACCAGGTCATCGCTGCACATTATGATGTCAGAGACTTCTCAGCCAACCCTCAGCCTCCCCTCTGAGTCATTTGCACTCTGATATCTCATTGGCTGAGATTCACCAGCAGGTCAGGGAAACTGAGGCAGGCACATGGTTCACTGGTGAGAGGTGCTGAGCACCTGCAGCCCCACAGGCACTAGCAGCAGTGGAGCCTCTGCACACTGGAGCATTAGGCCTGAAGACTGTCCTGGGCAGTGCAGGATGGAAGAAGGAGAGCGATTGGGAGAACGGTCCCAGTGGTAAAGGGAAGAAAAGGAGTGGGAGAAATGAAAGAGTTGGGCTTAACTCTGGGTTCAAGGAAGGCGCTTGAAAATGAAGATACTTTACAAGGAAGATGCTTGTAAAGTATCTGGTGACAATGTTTTTCATGAAGGCAAGCACGATGCATTAAAGTTACTGGCCTTTGCCGTGTCATCTTCTCTGTCCTCCTCCTCCTCTAATAAACACACTGATCCGTTCTTACCTTTCCTCTTCCTTCTCATGAGAACCAGAGCGCGTGAAGCAGGAGGACCGTCACAGCAGAACTGTTGATTTGTGCTAAGCGGCGTTCCCAGAAACCAGTCAGGACACTTGCTTTTCCTAAACTGGACTGAGTTCATTAGCCGGGGCTTGCTGCAGGTGCCTCTGATAGCACTGGACCCAGGCTGGTCCACTTGATTGGAGTCCCTGACAGTATGTCTGGGAGGTGGCTAGAGGTTTGCTTACAGGTTGAGATGGGGCAGAAGTCCTGGGGATGGGATTAGAAATGGCACTGGCTGAAACTAGGGGACTGTGGCATCAGTACCTACACGGTCAAATGGGTCACTAACTGGCTGGAGGGCTGCACCCAGAGAGTGGTGGTGGACGGGTCATTTTCAACCTGGAGGGACGTGGGCAGTGGGGACCCCCAGGGCTCGGTCCTCGTACCCGCACTGTTCAACATCTTCATCAGTGACTTGGACAAGGGGGTAAAAAGCACCCTCTTCAAATTTGCTGACGACACTAAGATGTGGGGGGAAGTGGGCATGCTAGAAGGGAGGAATAGGCTGCATTCGGACCTAGACAGGTTACAGGGTGGGCAGATGAGAGCAGGGTGGGTTCAACACTGACAAGTGCAAGGTGCTGCACCTGGGGAGGAAGAACCAGCAGCACATCTACAGGCTGGGGAACTCCCTTCTCGTCAGTGCAGAGGCAGAAAAGGATCTTGGAGTCATTATTGATGCCAAAATGACATGGACCGACAGTGGGGACGCGGTCAGGAAGGCCAACCTCATCTTGTCATGCATCCACAGATGCATCTCGAGCAGGTCCAAGGAGGTGATCCTCCCCCTCTATGCGGCACTGGCCAGGCCCCAGTTGGAGTACTGTGTCCAGTTCTGGGCGCTGCACTTCAGGAGGGATGTGGACAACATGGAGAGGGTCCAGAGGAGGGCCACCTGCATGATCAGGGGGCAGCAGGGCAGGCCC
>JAGPOW010001296.1:2199093-2213539 GCA_030014935.1 Caiman crocodilus | reverse complement strand
CTGGGCGCTGCACTTCAGGAGGGATGTGGACAACATGGAGAGGGTCCAGAGGAGGGCCACCTGCATGATCAGGGGGCAGCAGGGCAGGCCCTACAAGGAGAGGCTACGGGACCTGAACCTGTTCAGCTTCCACAAGAGAAGGCTGAGGGGGGATCTAGTGGCCATTTACAAACTAGTCAGAGGGGACCAGCAGGCATTGGGAGAGTCCCTGTTCCCCTGAGCACTCCCAGGAGTGACAAGAAATAATGGTCACAAGCTGGCAGAGGGTAGGTTCAGACTAGACATCAGGAGGTGCTACTTCACAGTCAGGGCCGCTAGGACCTGGGGGTCCTACCAGGCGAAGTGGTGCTGGCTCCTACCCTGGGGGTCTTTAAGAGGAGGTTAGACAACCACCTTGCTGGGGTCATTTGATCCCAGTACTTTTTCCTGCCATGGCAGGGGGGTGGACTTGATGATCTGCTCAGGACCCTTCCAACCTACCAACTGTGAAACTACGAAGATACATCAGATGAATTATTCAAAAAGGTGGTGGGATGAGTGGATGAAATATGAGTGGAGCAACAGATGGGTTAAAGTTTAGGATGTATGGATTGATATGGCTACTACATATATATACAGAGATAGGTGCCAGGCAGGTCTCTGGCTTTTTCGATAACTTCCATAGCCACTCAGCTATCAGGGCTAATGCATACAAGGGTTGTCGCCCTTCTTCATGTTGTTTCCCCAGTTTATGATTGGAGACACACTGGTATAGTCATCTATGCACACAAGGTCATGCATCCAGGAAATGCAATCCTGGCTGCATGCAAGTGCCAAAAATACTACACATTCAAACACATCTTAACCAAATAATTTTTAAAAGGCAGGAAACGGGATGCAACGCAACATAGGTTTGCCAAAGGCATGGTGTGCTGCGTTGCCCTGCTAGCCTTCTTTGACGAGAAAGGAAATGCAGAACCTCTCAGCTCTATGACTTCAGCAAACCATCTGATAACAGGAGGGGAACTATGAGGTGGATAAAGGATTGCCTAGAGGGGAGATGGCAACACAGGAACCAGGAGACTGCAGGGAACTTCCTGGTGGAAGAATTCTTGGGGAGAATCTAGTTTGGTATTTTATTAGTGACTTTGGCACAAAAAGCAGAAGTGAGTGGATGAAACCTGCTGCTGATGCAAAGTTAGAAGCCATTATCACTACCCAGTTGGACAAGGAGACCACGTGGATAGAACTGGAAAAAGTCACGGTCATGAAACCAGGACGCAAACAAAAACAAAATCCCTTTACAAACAGGGCTCATCAGCTGCAAACGTTTGAGGAAAGGAAGGACCTGCGTGTGCTGGCTTATCACATGATCACTCCGGGCAGTCAGAGCGATGCAGCCTATAAAGGGAAAACGTGATTCTACACTGCAACAGACCAAGTATTTCCCGTCAGGACACAAGTCCATGGTGGGCCTTCATCTAAAACAGCAAGCACTGTGCTAGTGGCTCCATTGAAGGAAGGCGATTTTGGGCTGGGCCACATCTAGAGAATGGGTCCTCACTGTTAGAACAGGGAGGATCTGGACCAGCCTCCCAAAAGGAGCATGGGGCAAACACCCCCTTGCCTCCCCAGGCAGGGCTCAATTAATTTACCACAGAGCTCATATGGCCTGTAGTACGGGATGACTTGACTCCATGACCTAGGAGGTCCCCTACAACCAGCTGTTTCTTATCTTAATCCTCTGAGTCTGAGCAAGACAGCATGGAGATGACAGCTCTGGGGTCTGGAGGGGAGTCCATGAGCACTAGGGCACAGGGCAACATGCAGCCACCAGCACAGGCTCTCCAGGATGATGCTCCCGTGACAACTGGGCTGGGGACATCTCTGATGCTCCGACTGGAACAGGATCACACACAAAGCCTGTTTTATACAGATGAATACCTAAATACTTGTTGTGGTGCTGTCTGCAGGATGGGGAAGAGTTGGGCACAGCTTTGCAACGTAGGGAAGAGCTGTATTCTCTAGCAGCCGAGCCTAGGCAGGTCCTGCATTTGCTGGCTGCGAGGTGCTGACCCCACATTCATGCACATGTTGGCACAGGCCAGGGGTCCCCTCACATTGGCAGCCACCTGGATCCTGGAAAAGCCAGAGATTGGGAAATGATGTGTTTTTCATAAAGAGCAGCAGGCACTGGAGAAGGTACGCAGCACAGCAGGCAGCCCAGGAGAGAGACAGTGTGGGGAAAGAGCAGGACAGGCATGGCTGCTATGGGGCCAGGCTGGGGCTGTGCTCAGTGCCCCAGACTGCAGCAGGGATGGAGCCTTTCTGCATGGAGCAAGGGGAAGTGGGTCAGGCAGGGAGGCAGAAGCTGCATGGGGGAGAAGAGGCTACATGGGGGGACACGGCAGGATGCAGAGCCTGGGGGAAGGAGAGGGAGCAGGCAGCAGCTGCAGGTACAGCTGGACCCTGTACGGGGACTGTGGCAGACAAGTAGGGGCACTCCTGTGCTGAGCCACCCACCTCACTGCGCCCGACCGCCTGCCAGGCTCTGAGCGCCTCCCTTCAGCCAACCCCCTGGAGCACACCTGCAAGCCTGGGGTCACTGCTGCCACCACCCAGGGGTCTGGACTGTTTCTGGGCCCTGTGAGCCCTGCAGTACACAGGCCTTGTAGTCCTTGAGGGTGCCTGACCCACTGCGAGAACTTGGGGTGCTTCCTTGAGCCTGCAGAACAAAAAGTAGCGTCCCTTAGTCGGCTGGACCAGAGACACACTCCTCGCCCTCTCCCAGCCAGGTCACCATGCTTTGTACAATGGAGAATGTATTGATTACAGAAAGTAGGCCTGGGGAAGTGTACAGGATAGATTAACATCACTGAATAACCTTAGAGCAAACATTGTGGCTAAGCAGCCTTTGATCATGCATCTGGTTTACTGCAAGCTATATCTCTAGATAGGTTTCAAGTAGCTTACTCACAAATATCATCCAGAAGTTGGTTGAGCTTTCCCCTGGAGGCAAGCAGTTCATGGTGTGCCAGTGAGTTTCCAGAGACATCCCCATCTCTGCCTAGTCAGCTGCTCACGTGTTCCCCAAAATGGCTCTTTTCCTCCTCCTGGGCAGTCTTAGCTTAGTTAGTCTTTTGAGATCACCTTTCCAGGTCCTGGCAAGGCAGGGCAGGTGTTGTCTGAGGCCAACCAACTGATTCACAACACCATCACTGGTACCTGGTAAGAAGAGCCCTGCCCCCATGCCCTGAGGCCAGTGCCAACACAGTAGAGGGCTTGGTCCAACCCTTCTCACCTGGCCAAGGCCATGCAGGCAGAGCTGGTGCTTACCAACCAGCTGAGAAGACAATGGCAAGGAAAAACCTAATAGCAGAGTCTGGGAAGAGCCTGGGATGGCAGTCTGCCACAGGGACTGGAGTCCTGCCCCCCTTCCCCACCCCCGCACCTCGAATGCAGTTCGAAGACAAGGTTAAATGGGGAGAAAACACAGCTTGGAGGCAAGTAAATATGGCACTTCCAGTTTGATTGTTTAAGAATTTGTTCCAGAATCTTTCTGCGGGAACAAAGTTAAACTCATTGCGCTATCCCCCACCTGCCTTTTCCCCCCTCTTTGCTTTATACAAAATGCAAGGCTGATCCTGTTTGCCCATCTCTAGGCTATAGGACTTCCCCTATCCTCACATATTCCTCAGGTTAATTGACAACGGTTCAGAAATTACTTTGGCTAGTCCCATAATTACCCCAGCTTGAATTTCATAAAGTCCTTCGCAGTTGAAGGTGCTTAAATTATTCAAATATACTTTATATTGCCCTTCCCCCTTGTGGTCCGTCTGCCTGCCTCGTTGCTCACAGAAAGTATAACTATTTGGAGACAAATACTTTTTTTTGTGAAGACCAAATCAAAACACAGTTGCAGGCTGGGTCAGCACCGCCCTTCCACCCACCCACAACAGCTCACCAAAACCCCCTACGTGGCTCTGCCCCAGGGCCCAGGCCAGCACTGTCACTGCCCGGGCATCCTGGGGTCTACATGGAAACTGGCCCACACAGGCAGGGTGGCGGGGCAGATGGGATGGGGCCATCAGCAGGTTGGGAATAGCTTCTGGGATCGGATCAGGATGGGAGGGCAGAGCTGGGGCTAGGATTGCAGGGAGGTGACAGAATTGTGATCCATTCCTGACATGCCCCTGCCCATGGCACCAGCTGCTCATCATGCTGGGCAGATGGGGGGCGAGGAGTACGGCAGAAGGTGGAGCCGGAGCCCTGCACATCGGGGCAGGAGCTGCCCAGCTGCAGCTTCCTCCCCACCTGGCTGGGTGGGTGGTGCCCAGCCTGCATCCCTAAGGCCGCCACAACTTCCGTATGCTACCTGCTTCCTGGAAGGTGCAGCAGGTGCAGGAAGAGGAGCAGCCAGTACCGAGTGGCTGCAGCCCCACCAGGAAGCGGTCCTCACTGGCCAGGGCTGGGATGTCAGCAGGCACAGGCAGGAGTGTGGTTCGGGCTCCCCTGGGTGGGAGCAGGCAGAGCTAGATCCCACGTGGAGCGCTGCAGGGGCAGGCACAGGCCAGATGCAATCAAATTCGTGGCTGCCTGCCCGAAGACTGGATCCAATCAGTTACCAAGTTGAATCCAGCCCGGGGACTATATTTTGTCCACCCCTGCCCTAAAGCCAGCTCATACCTGCTTGATGATGTCATCAGCTTCCCTTTTTGATTTGAGCCAATAAGAATTCTAGGACCTGGAAGAAAAGCTAAAAGTGACAGCAAATTTCCAGCGGGGCTGGCACCAGTGACCACTGTAATGCAACACATCTTTTTTTCCACGTCAGTCCTGCACATTCATTAAACAAGAGTCAATATGGCATCACTGCACTTTGTCCAGATGATTTTCTTGCCGCATTTCCTCTCATCAGATTTCAGTCCAAGATAGGGCAACACAACAGCTGCTTCTTATTGCTTTTCTGTCACCCTTTTGAGATGCATTTTCTCTGCACCCCTTATTTTTGTGCACCTTGTGTCAAACAGAAGTAAAAAGGAAATCTGGGCCAAGTGGACACTGCAGGAGGGCTGACTGGGGGCCTGAGAAGCATCCCACTACTGTAATAGAGCCGGTCAACTTAGACTGAAGTGTAGGTGTAATACAACTTGCAGATTTTTTCAGCACATCAAGGTTATTTTAAACACCATGGATCTGTCAAACTTCTATTCTAAGGCAGCCAGATTCATCATAGGGGAAGTCTTATCAAACTAGGATATGGCCTTTTCTCCTGCCTTTTATAGTTCAAGAATCTTTAAGATTTTTTTTGTTGCAGGCATTATAGTTGTTACAATCATTTACCCTTGCAAATAAAAAAAAAAGGAAGGTAATAAGATTTTGACATAGCAAGGATGGCTAGAGGACATAACAAGGATGGCTAGCGAGCTCCACAGGGCAGGGAGAGCTGTTCCAGCTTTGGCAGCAGTGCCTTCCAGCCATGCAGAGATCAAAATCGGCCTGAATTGCTGTGGGGTGGGGAAAGCTGACCAAATCTCTGCAAAGCCGGAGGCAGATGCCCCCTGAGCAGGACAGCTTTCCCTGCCTTGCAGCAATAGGGACCAGTCCTGATCTCCTCGCAGCTGGGAGGCGGCTGCCCCCAGAGTTGGTACAGTTCTACCCACCCCATAGAGATTGGGACTGGCCCCCGTATCCCCTTCCAGCCCAGGACCGGCACTTGGGGGAGCCTGGAGCTCCCCATGGCTGCTACAGGAGGAGCAGAGCAGGGGCAGCCCTGGACTGACCTACCCCCATCAGGAGCAAATTTGATCATAATGGGTGCACATTCAGATGCATACCTGGGCAGTTTAATGTGCCTGAATTTTCTGTGCAGAAAATTAAGTTGCATGTATAGACACATCCACACTGGCCATTAAAAAAAGCTATTCTACTAGCTGCTAGAGGGAAGACAGAGGCAATTTACCTAGATAGACAGTAGATGGCACTCTTTAAGCAGCAAATCAATCTAACAGGTCTTTGAATATGTGTAGTCAAATCTAACAAGAATCAGCAGCAGCGTTAAAAACCACAATAAAAAACTGAATGAGTCATAGAGAAAGTAAGCCACTATCAAAGATCCTGGTGTGGCATTACTGATAGAGTTTATAAACTTTGGACTTTTTTGAGCTATTAATGTTAAAAAGCAGCTGCTAGCTATGCACTATCAGGCTACTGAAATTACTCTCCAGGAAGTAAGGCAAATTTTGCATTTAACTTCACCTGTAAAAAGCCAGCCTTCAGGTACGACTGCTGTCTGTTGAATTTAGAGCTATTATCTGCACTGACCCACCTACCCAATTTCTAATATTTGACCTTGAACCTTCTGATGAGGTTTGCACTGATGAAGGCTTCAGAAATACACTCTGCTCAAACAAGTAGTTCAGTCTTTGAGGACTATGGTACAGAATTGAGGAGTATAGTACCCTTCTGGTCACTTGCATGGGTAGCATCAGGATTTCATACTGGACTATAAAAGAGAGACAGCCACTTCTCAATCAGGCACAGCACACAGAAGGAATTGAAAAGACACCAAGCTGATATTCCTTATTAAAGTTTACTTTCATTCAAAATGGAGAGGAAATTATAGTAACAAGTTTGGGAAGAAATAGTAGACGGATCATTCCTCCTCTTCTAAAATATACTGAAATGAGATTTGCTGCACTGGGGGGGAGGAGGGGGGGCCCGTTTTACAGACAGGGGGAGCAAAAATGAAACAGCTGACACCTTTCTAAAATGGATCATAGAGACGTGAGACTAGCAGGGACCTCAAGAGATTATCTAGTCCAACCAGGGAGCCACCCTGCAACCTTGGTGTTACTAGCCCCAAGCTGTACCTGAATTAAATGGCTACTCAATAACCATGGATTCTAGAAGTGTCTGAACCTCAGTTATCTTTTGGTTTATTTGTACAGGAGTGATACCCAAAGGCTCCCAGGCAAATCAGGGTGAAATTGAGTGAGTAACGGAAAGATGTGGGGCTGTTTCCTAATAGAGGCTGTCCCAAACTGCAAAAAGAAGAAACTGGCTTTCCATTGGCCATACACCGCAAGACTAACATAATACTTCCCTGGACTTGGAGCCATCTGCTTATTTTCAGTGCCATATGGTACAGCAACACTATACAGGTTTCCCTCGATTTATGCAGGTTATTTATATGTGAATTCGCTCTTACGCAATGAGTCTATTTAGACCCATCATTCATTATATGCAAGGTAAATTCGCTCTTATGCGATCAATATAGACACCCCCCATCCCTCCCCAAGCAGGTAAGTCCCTGTGGGGAGGGCAAAGCGCCATGGCCACACTCACACCAGTCCTGACTGCAGCAGTCCTGGGCTGGACTATGCTCCACCCGTCCCACCACGCCTGGGCTCCACGTATCTGCACTCACCTCCACTCCTGGGCTGCGCCGTGCCCTGGTGCAGGCAGCAGGTGTCAGCTGCTTCTGAGGCTGCTCCAGCATGGGCTGTGGCGAGTGCCGTGCCACATGCCACCCGGGGCCCCGCTTGTCCGTGTTCGCCCCAGCCGGTGTTGGAGTGGCCCTGGGAGCAGCCAACACCAGCTAAATGCACCAGGGCACGGTGCAGCCCAGCGGCTGCAGGCAGCTGGCACTTGGCACTGGTTGCTCCCGGGGCTGCTGCAGCAGGAGCTGGGGTGAGTGGGGACACGTAGAGCCCCAGGCGCCTTGGGGCACGGTGCAGCCCAGCGGCTGCAGGCAGCTGGCACTGGCTGCTCCCGGGACTGCTGCAGCCAGGGCTGGAGTGAGTGCTACTGTTCCCTCTCCTTTGCTGCCTTGTGCAGCTTTGAGAGTGGCATCCCTCCCTCCACCCCTTCCCTAGTCCCAGCCTCAATCCCTCCCTCCCCCCGCCCACTGCCACGGGAACCTACCCCTGTTTGTTACATTGTAAAGTGGGTTCGCTTTATGCAAATTCGGTTTATGCGCCGTTCTCCGGGAACACGTGTACGGCATAAATCGAGGGAAACCTGTATAAGTAAAGAGAACACACAGAAATGTCAGCGTGTGGTACAGGCATTTCCCTCAAGTTTAGAAAGAGCATACAACATAACACGCTCTACCAGTGTGGAAGGCCCCCACAGCCCAGAAACCCCTTGCGTTAGGTCCTCTCTAAATGCAGAACAGAGACAGCATTATATTTTAGTGCTAATTATCCTTTCTTGCCCTTCTACGGATCCCTGGGGTGGGGATTAGAGCGGTCAACAGTGATAGAAGGGCTAAATAGGCTGGGGAAGAAAAACTTCCTTTCATTTTGTAGTAAACTTTTGCTTGTAAGCAGTCTCCCCTTGCCATTATTGGAAGGCCCAACTGGACAAGGCCCTACAAAAGAAATGAAACCATGAAAAAAAACCTGTGCTCCAAGCCAGAGTCTACTCTATATGCTGCTTATCTGGCCCATTCCCACAATGCGAACAGCTGGACCACACTTGTTGAACAGCACTTGCCTGGCAGCTCTGCAAGCTTCTGGGGCTCCCCCTGCCTTCCTGCATTTCATTGCTTTTCTGTTACTTAAGACTGGAACCTTTTGGTGTTTAGGACCATCTGGTTTTCCATGGAGGGAGGAGGCAGATGGGAAATAGGAAGTGTTCTAGGCATAACCATACTGCACATCAGTGAGTAAGAGCGGCAGGAGGCAAAGTGATTCAGAGGAGATGGGGCTGCTGATCGGAGAGGGATTAAGAGCAAAAATCCCCTAACAGTCCTTCCTATAGCACAAAAGGCCAAAGTTAGAGCAGCGGTGGCAGAGGGACCAGCCAGCCTTTCCTCAGGTCATTTCTTTATATTGTTAATTTATTGTTGCAATGATTGTGGTAGGGAAGAAACACTCTTTATCTATCAAACAGACAGCTCATGCAAACTTCCTCTGTAATGGCCTGTTCCAACAGGAAGCTTGGAGCAGCAAAAGGATACTTCCAGCCCAGTTCAAATCCTTGGCCTTTTTTTACCCCGGACTGTTAACAAGCAAGACCTGGACCCCTGTTAAGTATGTGGATTGCCTCCAAGACCACCTTCCAGATGCGTTTTGGTCACTATTAGTCTAGCTTGATTTGAACTAACCAGAGGGTTAAAACTTCTAGTGTAAACTAGACATGCCACCCTCACTTTTCTAACATGTATACTAAACACTGCAATACTTTTGCAAACAAAGAGATGTCTTTTCCTGAGTAGCTGTTTAATCATCGAGGGGCATGAGCGATAACAAGCTCATATACTCAACTAGGGTGATGAAGTAACACAAAAAAATTAGTGTTCACAGCCTTGTTTTAAGTTGCACATGATCATCTGAATTTTTTCCAGAAAAATATCTGCAACTTAAGATCTGGCACAGATCTGTTCACAATAAGCTAACTAACCAGCCAGCGTACAGGTCAAGACAATGCAGTCCACAAAAGGAACAGCTGAACACAGGATATTGATAAATTATATTCTCAAAGTAGCATCAGAGAAGAAAGGAAGGAATGCAAATATAAAGGTTTCACAGGGCTTCCAATCCACAAAAAAGAAAGAGAACAACAGGTTTTGACAATGTATTGATAACAGATTTCTCCCTTAAACCATAAAACAAAGCTAAGAGAATAGATTAATGTACAGAACAACAGTAGCAAGAGTTTTCACATCATCCATGAAAAATATTGTAGCTAACAGACAGCAGGGATTTCTCTTCCAGAGATACCTTTATTCCTTAAAGTAATGTATTTGAATACTTTGCCCCATATCCCAGTTGCACAATTTAGCCATCAGATGAGATTGAAACAGACTATAATATAAAGCTTTTTATGGTTGTTTGCCAAGTGGCACAGAAAGCTAAGCACCAGGTACCCATCAGCAGATTATGGTGCAATAGCAGGAATGGAGAAAACAAGCCCATGTAGAAGAAGTTAGTCAAACAGAGTTTAATTAACCTCAAGGTGAAAGGAGGATGAGAAGGAATCACTTAGTGATGCTGGACCACCTGCTTAGAACAGCTGTGGTATTACAATTTCAGCCCCCAACCAGACTTGGGCTATCCCTGGAGTAAGGTGCTGTCTTTCAGATGGAGACTTTCTTCTTCAGTATTACTGGTCTGAAGACAAAATTTGGGACTCATATCCTTTATCAATGATAAAGCAAATGACTCATTTTCAAGCTTATGGTAGAGTGCTGTACAGAAACCCTCAGGATTTTATAATACTCCAGAACCATTTGTGGCATCTGTCACACAAGTGTTCCTCCATTTTCTGTGCAGCAACAGGTCTAGGTTTCCATCAGTAACTTGATCTTAAGTAGTTCATGGCTTTTAGTCCCTGGTCACAGTTGCTAACAAACAAATACGTTGATTCTTCATGTGTTTAAAAACAAATGAACTTCATATCTTGAAGTCACTTACAAAAAAAATCATCCAGGGTTAAAAAAAAAGCAAGCTGGATCACCAACTTAGGCTGCGAAATGTGGACACAGTTCATAGTTTTTATTCTGCTACTAAAATTCTAGCCATTCTGTCATATAAATACAGTTTGATGGGGAAATTTCACCACCTTCATGGCAATCATCAAAAACCTATGGAAAAATATGAAAACAAGGTTAAGATTCACTACATATTGCGAGCACAAACTAACTGCAAGTAAAAGTCTTCCATGTTCACTCCACAGAGAAGCAGACCAACAATTAGGGGGCACTTTTCCATGTGCTGCAGGGGTGGGCAGGGGGGCAGTGCTTTAATTAGAGTGGCTCCGAAAGCTGGTCCAATTAAAGTCCTGCCGCACCTTTTGTATCAGTGTCTGCATGCTTAAAAATGAGCTTTTGTTCAAGCATCCTGCCACTATTTTTAAGCATGGGGATGCTGATACATGAAATGGAGGAGTTTGCTGGAGTGCAGCAATTCCCACACTCCAGCCGACTTGATTAACCCAGTCTGCACTGACATGCTGGAATTCCAGCATGTTGAAGCAGCCTCCACGCTCATGTATAAGAGCCCAGGAACTGCATCAAACCCCAATAACGATAAAGATTTCCACTTGTATTACAACGACACTTGGGGTCTTGAATGGGGTCATTTTATGCCGATTGCTACATGCAGAGAAAACAGTTGACAACCCCAGCCTTGAACAGATTATAATCTAGAGCAGTGAGTCTCAACTAGGGTACCAGGACACCTTGGGATGCTGCAAAGTATTTTGAAGGGTGCTGTGAGGTGCAAGGAGATAAACGGAGACTTAGGCTCCTTTGTACCTGGCTGCTGCCCCACGCTAACTGCCTAGCCTCCCTGCAAGGAGGTAAATCCTATAATAAGTTAGCTTTTGAAATGAGGTGTAGCTCAATTCTTAAAAGTTGAGGAAGGGCACCTTGAGGGTGACAACCAATGATCTAGAGAGGCAAGGCACAGGTGTTCAGGAAGTAAAATAGTTTGTCAAATGACTCAAACGAGAACAGAAACCCCCAGTCTCATGACTCCTAAGTCTAGTGCTCTCTCCACTGTAATATACTGCCAAAGAATCAAGAATGTAACAGTGAAACAGATACTCTAGGGGTTTTACGTGCAAAAAAAATCTTTCAGGTACTTATGAGCAGCAGTTGTAGAAATTCCACTACATTCACTAGCATGCTGTGCAAGAGCACCAGGGCAAAGAGTAATGAAGAGAGCTTAGAAAGAAGCTAGGTTAAAAATATGTTAATAGTTTCCTATCCATGTTACAAAAGAAAGAGTTTTAGAAATCATTTGAAAATTTGTTTTGCTTATTATTCATTTTTACATTTCTCAACAGAAGACACCAACAGTAAAGTGATGGTGTCACTTTGCAGTTCTCAGCCAGCATAGCAAAGTTGCAGATTTTTGCTGGTTAATCTGAAAGGGAAACTGCTGCTAAAGGTTGGAGAGTTCCCCCATCCCTTGCTTAAATTTAGGGCTGGATTTTAGTATATTTATTTTTTAAATAAAAACTACATTTTGGAGCACACCCAATTTGACATTGTCCTTCCAACATGCAATAAAGGAGAAGAGAGGAAACATGAAGAAAGAAAACTTCATGGCCTAAATGAAAGGATCAATCATATTTACTGCATAACAAAGGCATTTACTTGATTTATTATACTAATTTAACTTAATTCATTATACTATAACTTCTCTCTCTCTCACTTAAGTGAACATACAGACATACACTTCATTTATAACTCGAGAATGGTTGGTTCTATCTATTCTAAACCTTCCAAAAAATCACTGAATACCACCTGAAGAAAATTATAAGCAGGTTATTTTTCATTTGACCCCTTTTGG
Organism: Caiman crocodilus; assembly: GCA_030014935.1. Classification (NCBI taxonomy): domain Eukaryota; kingdom Metazoa; phylum Chordata; order Crocodylia; family Alligatoridae; genus Caiman; species Caiman crocodilus. The sequence continues at coordinate 2,201,255 of JAGPOW010001296.1, read as the reverse complement.
GGCTTCCACTGACTGGGATTACTTTGCTTCTCAGATAAACTGGTACCACTCCATTTTGGATGCAGTGAATTGAGATCAATTGTCATTATTACATGGACACTTGCCTTTTTTTTTTTCCCCCCCCCACTCCACATTAAATATTAAATGTTATGCTGTGTTCTTTAAAAATAAAGCAATATTTTTTACCTAAAATATGTTGTACTAAGTTCTTTGAAAATAAACAAACACTGCAATTACAAAAATAATAACCTAGGCAAAGAATGGGTACTTCAGCTAATTAAGTGGCAACAAACTCAGTAGCACCACGACTTTAAGGGACCTAAGGGCAACACTATCTAGACCACAGTACGAATATGAGCCAACAGCACGATCCTGTAGCCAGCAGGGCAAACAATACTCTGGCACGCATCAACTGATGCATCTCAAGCAAAACCAAGGAAGTGATTCCTTCACTTGACTCAGAATTGATGAGACCGCAGGTGGAGTACCACATCCAGTTCTGGGTGCCACACTTCAACAAGGACGTGGGAAAGCTTGAGAGAGTCCAGAGAAGAGCTACGTATGTATGATCGGAGACTTGCATGGCAAGCCATACAAGGCAAGGCTGAGGGAACTGGGACTCTTCAGCCTAAAAAAAGAGAAGGCTGAGAGGGGACTTGGTAGTACGTTACTGCTACACTAGGGGAGAACATCAAGGGTTTGGCAAACAACTGTTCACCAAGGCACCCTTGGGGAAAACCAGGAGTAATGGCTGCAAACTCCTGGAAGACCATTTCAGACTCAACATTAGGAAAAACTACTTTACTGTCAGGGGAGCTTACTGTGGAATAAGCTCCCTCCAGAGGTGGTGGAATCGCCTACCCTGGAAATCTTCAAGAGGAGACTGGACAGTCACCTTGCTGGGGTCACCTGACCTCAGTTGTCTTTCCTGCCTAGTACAGGAGAGCTGTATCCAATAATCTTGCAAGGTCCCTTCCAGTCCCGTACAATTGATGAATCTATGTTATATAGCTTATTATACTATTATTAATCCTAATTTATTATACTATAACTATTTGAAGTCAATGGGATAGTGCACATGTGCAAGCTTAAGAATGTGCCTAACTTTCTACAAGATCTTTATACCTGCAAGCACCTCTTCCCTCCTCACAGTCTCAGCAAGCCACTTACTGGGCAGAGACCACAGGGGGTTCGAACCAGTCCAGTAGGTTGTATGATAGGATTGACAGCTCTGTACAGTTTCATTTGTCCATCCACACTGCCCACTGTCCCTTCCTTTGCAGCAATGATGGTCATCTCCACTTTTCCATCATAGATGAGTGTGTTTAAAATGGTTTCAATGTCCTCCATTGACAGTTCCACCTAAAAGAAAAACAAACATTGGGAACAAGGGAAGGCAGATGTTACCAAGTCCTAAAGACAAGGAAAAAAAAAGGGAGGGGGGTAAATTTTTATTATTGCTGAGTCTTTAAGTCCAGATAGATGTATATAGCTTCCAATGGCTATAGAAAGGATATAATAAAGTTAGAAGCAGACTAAATCTTGTTGTTTTTTCACAGTCCTTAAGATCAAGCTAGCCTATTGTGTATATTTCCTAAGTGGCATTCCCCTATGCACCTCCACTTTCTGTAATACTTCAAATATGGTGCAATTCCCACTATACAGGGAACTGACTGTCATTTTCTCACTCTTAAGATGAGCTGCCTGGCAAGCTCCAGGCCACACCTGGAATACTGTGTCCAGTTTCCCCATCCTCCCCACCTGCAGAAAGGATGTGGACAAATTGGAGAGAGTCCAGCAGAAGACAATGAAAATGGTTCATGGGCTGGGGCCCATGACCTCTGGGGAGAGGCTGAGGGAACTGGTTTTATTTAGTCTGCAGAACTGAAGGTTGGGGGGGGATTTAATAACAGCCTTTAACTACCTGAAGGGGGGTTCCAAAGAGGATGGAACTAGACTGCTTTCAGTGGTGACAGATGACAGAACAAGGAGCAATGGTCTCAAGTTGCAGCAAGGGAGGTTTAGATTGGCTATTAGGAAAAAAAAACCTGTCTCGCTAGGAGGGTGGTATCATAGTATCATAGTGTCTAGAGTCGGAAGGGACCTGGGCAGATCATCTAGTCCGACCCCCTGCCTTGGCAGGAAAGAGCACCGGGGTCAGA
>JAGPOW010001296.1:2168987-2198993 GCA_030014935.1 Caiman crocodilus | reverse complement strand
CCTGTACCTTGGCTAAGAACTGACGTGAGCGATCAGACTTGGCTGACTGCTCTTCCCAGCAGATGTCTGGGAAGTTCAGGTCCCCCATGATGACCACAAATGGTGAAGCACTGGAATGAGTTACCTAGATTGGTGTAGAGATAGGTGGTGGAATCTCCACCTTTTTAGGTTTTTAAGGCCTGACTCAACCACACCCTAGCTAAAATGATCTAGTTGGGGATGGTCCTGCTTTGAACAAGGAGTTGGACTAGATGGCCTCCTGCAGTCTCTTCCAACCCTAATTTTCTACGATTCTAAACTCCCTGCCTCCATACTGCCTAACCCACACTACCTATCTCCCTACCACCGCCTTCCCCATTGCAGTGACGGGGGGGATGAATTTAAGAAGATCCTCCAATAGCTAGATACTATACATGGGAAATGACAATACATTTGAAATTTTTCCGTGTATAGAAACTCATTATTGGGAGTCATCTTAAATTCAAGGTTGCCTTGGATTTGGGTAAATATGGTATATTAACCCTCAGGCCCAGTTCCTCAACTTAATCATCAACAGTCATTTGGAAAGCAGTAAGTTGAATGCCATGCTGACCTTGCTGATCCCCAACTCACAAATGTATTTCCACACCTCGTGGGATGAAGCAAAAGAACTGTTTCTCTGTATCATAGGGTTCTGTTTGCTTTCTCGAGCTGCTTCTGCCTAGGAAATGGTGAACAGGAGCAAAACAAAACGAGAAACAAAAAGAAAAATAGTTACTGCTCACGGTCATGAGAAAACCTCTACAAAGAGATAGTATAAAGCAGGGGTGTATAAAATGCAGCCCATGGGCCAGATGTGGCCCACCAGGCCATTCTATCCAGCCCGCGGGGCCCCTAAAAAATTTAGAAAATTAATATTTATCTGCCTCTGGCTGCCTGTTACGTGGCCCTCAATGGCTTGACAAAACTCAGTAAGTGGCCCTCCGCCCAAAGTAATTGCCCACCCCTGGTATAAGGTATTTCCCAGACACTGTCTCTGGAAAGCACTGTAGACAGGAATTTTTCTGCAGCAGATAAAAGTCTCCACAAATTATGATGCACAATGTACATTAAGTGGCAACTTACAAGTTAAGCACCTTATATCAGATAAATACATTAATGAGAAAGGGCAAGTACCATTCTGAATCTCATTTCAGAGGTACAATATCAGCCAGACAGATGTGTACTATACATTTTAATGGGCAAGTGCAATTCATAGATTGTTAGGGGTTAGAAGGGACCTTGTAGATCATCAGGCCCAGTCCCCCTGCACTAAGCAGGAAAAAACAACTGGGGTCAAGAAGATGAAGGCTGTTTCCCTTAAGTTGGGACAGGAGGTACTGATTTCCTCCTGAGGGAGAGCTTGCAATAATCAGAGTCAAACACTTCTTCCCTCCCCTGATCCCGCTATAGAAAAGCTAATTTGTTTCTTCCTATACAATTTGAAAAACGCATCTGCAGGAATGAGGCTTTTTTTGTAAAAAAGGTCAGAATTATAGGTTTAAAGGAGCGCTCCACTGTGTTTACACCATTAATACAAGTAAAAGCCAGCCAAGAATCACAGCCCAGCAAGTCTGCAACAAAGTCTACTTTTCTATATTAAGGAAACATTTCAGCAACAGGTTTTTACAGAAAAATAATTACTTAGAAAAACACCAGAAGATGAATGTAGCAATAATAATAATAATAATAATAATAATAATAATAATAAAAAATACCTTCTCTCACCTTGGACTGTAAGAATTTAAAACACTGTTGGTTTAGTACTTCCACAAATTCAGACTCAAAGTCTTGGTCACTGTACCATGCCCCACCAGTCACAGACCGGTCAGGCTGTAGGTTGTATAACATGTACACTTTCTTCTTTGAAGCCTAGTGAAGAATACATGCAATTTTAAATAGCCAAGTTTCGTCCACATGAGAGAAGCATTAAACTAAGGACAGAAGCAATTTGTAGACAGTGGGATTCCATCTGCCCTGAAATAAAGAGATCATGCTAATCGCCAGCTGCCTGAGGGGTGAGGCCACTCCATCAGCCTCCTCAGAGGCATGTGGGAGCAGTCCCAGCAGCCAGCCCAGGCAGGCTACAAGCCCCACTCCACACTGAACAGCCAATGTCACTTCTGTTTGCTCGCAGGCTAACTTATAGCACTTATAACTTGAGCACGCTAGTTCAAGCAGTTCTGTCAGGGTCTTTTTGAACATCTGCACGTAATAACACCCAGCTCCAGTAATTCCAAAGCAGGGCATTATGCAGCATGTAGCAAAGTAGGCAAGCTTTGGCAAAGGATGGCGATTATGGACTCAGTACTAAATTAAGAAAAGGGTTTTATTACATTGAACTGAGATGCCTACTAAACATGTTTGCAAGGAAAAATTCCTGAAAATTCATTAAAATGCAGCAAAAAGTGACAAAGACATTTCACATTATGTACTAGGCACAACACGTACTTTGCCTTTCCCAAGAACTGAAGGACAAATAGGCTGCAAAAGTCACACCATAAATAGTTCACAGGGGTGGGTCAGACACGATGATTCATTGTGGTCCCTTCCGATTCTACCATCTATGAATCTATTCCACAGCTGGCATTTATAAACTGGGTTAAATGCTTTTTCAACTCTTTAAAGTTTAAGAGTGTAATAAGACGCATTTAAAATCTATCCCTCTTCCAAGCAATTCTTAAACATATATATTTGCTACTTGCTTACATTTGGTTCTGAATACAAATGCTTAGCTACTCATTTCTAACGCTGCGATTCAGAAATCATACACTTCCATTTAAGAGAATGATGCTTAAAAAAATAGTTTTGACTGGAAGATGGTCTGGGAGGGATGAAGCAAGGAAGTTTTAGTTTGACCTAAACAACAGATAGCAATAACAAGGTAGGATTTTAGTACAATTCCCAGTTTCTCTTCACAAAAGCCATCACGCCTCTACACAGATGTAATATTTTTGCCTGAGTTGCAACTTATATCCCAGTCCTTCATGGCTTTACAAAGAAGTTAAAATACTGTCTGCAATTTGAAAAAGGAGCAAGCTGCTACACAGAGGGCATGTTTACACATGATGCTACACCACAGTAGCAACTTGCTCCCTTGTTATAGCACGCTGCTACAGCAACAGCAGCTAGAAATAACCATAGGCGGCCAGTATGGCGCAGTACAGGTTGTTATGGGTCATATGGCCACATGTAGATGTGCTCAGAGAAATTAAGTGACCCACCCAAGATCACAGATTCAGTAACAAAGCTGAAAGAGAACACATTTCTTGACTGCTAGTCACCTGCTCTAATGATCACACCGTGCAGCATGTATTTCAGGTAGTTAAGAACTCTGCATTACTCACCGCCACGGACTTAACAGCTTTAATGAGCTTCTTGCTCTCCAAGTTTTTCAGTATCTTGTTGATCTCTGTTAAAGGCAGATTACTTTTGTATCTAATATCCCTGCTCCAAATACCTGTTTAAAATAAAAAAGTTATTGAATTAAAATGAATATGAACTGAGCATTATAAACCTCAGTAACAGGTTTTGTTCTTATATCCAAATCAAGTCTCACAATGTTCCTTCCCAATTCAAAGCTCACATTATATCATTATACCACTAAACAGGATGTACTGTGTGAGAACACTCATTATTCTCCCCTCTGTCTACAGCTGCCATAAAAAGAAATCGTCTACTCTGGGGGCTTTTATGGGTAGATTCAGTTCCGGTATTGGAGCAGGCTAAGATATACAGGAAGAATAGTGAGAAACTTTCCTTTGCTTTTTTAAAAATGAAATAATAATTTAAAAACCACTTCAATAAAAGGTTGTGACCAATTCACCCTTCTTGTTTGCAGGACAGGCTATATAAAGGGGAGGCATGTGGAAATGTGGGTTTTGAGGTCAGTCTTTGAGGGGCCTTTGGCTCTGGAACTTAATCCCTCATCCCTCAGTTTGACGCAGTCCTAGTCTGATGATTCTCACACACTTCAAGCTGTTTCCCAGGCTTCTTAAGAAGGTTTTGGGTCAGAAAGCCTCACAGGAGAAGCCACTACTTTGTGGAGAATACAAATTTTTAGTCCAAGCAGGGGGGAACAAGGGAAGGAGTTGGGTGAAGTCTTATTATAGACATCAAATCTTTAGGTTTGTTTTGGACAAGCACTTTACACCTTGGTGAGAAACTCTTAAAATAAGCAAAAAAGTTATAACTGGTAATGTTTTGTTTATATATCACCATACCTTATACTGGGAAACAGCATTACACCTTCACTTCCACTCCCACCTCCAAATACATTTTAAGCAACAGAGCTAGTTCAATATTATATCACATATTCTTTGTCAGCGAGATACCTTTGTTGCCTGCATCCTCTATAATTTGATAGACCAGCTTCTCTTGATTGTCAGATCCCTTCATTTTACTGTAAAAGACAGATTACAAGGAGATACGACTACTGGTTTAATTAACCTAAGAGATGTAAACATAAAAAATCCAAGTCAATACACAAAAAGTGGATTTTGTTGGGGCAGGAAGGAAGGGAGAATTGCTAGGTTTGGAGGTTTTCCCCTTGGAAGCAGATCTAGACAATTTTATTCCGCTTTGCACAGGCAACTAGAGATGTGATACAATACCACATTTTATGATCAGTGATCCCCACGCAGTACCCCAGTGACTTCAATCGGATTTTACCCGAGTATACAGATCTGCTCATAACATGTTATGGGGGCTATTCACCATGAGTAGCACTATGCCTGGCAATATTTACAGGATAAGGCCCAAAGGAAGCCAGAACTACATGTTGGAACAAATGTGTTAACGCACATTTTATAATAGCATCATTTCAGGACGGCAGTCTTCTTCTGCAGTGAGAGCTGGTGAGGAACTATAACCAAAGGACTGTTCCATTATAAAAAATAACATGCTCACCTAGTATTTTGAGAATCTTTGACTCTGTAGAGAAGACCTGCATTGCTCCTGAGAAGGTCCAACTGTCCCTGGAAGACAGACACAAACTATTTAATCTAGTACTTGGCTCTTTGCCAAGAGCAGGAGTTTGACATTTACCTTCTATACTTTATAGACATGAAATGTCACTTAATTTTATTTGACTAAGATGGCTAAAAAACATAATACATTTTTACCTTCTGAAAATACCATTGCATTTTAAAATCAGTTGGCTCAGCAAGTAACACCGGTCAGTAAAGGTCACAGACGCTGCTTCCAGCCTCTTTCTGTAACTGGAAAACATTAACTTTTTGCTCCCTTCCAACACTGCATAAAGGCTGTAAAGTTCCAGTGTACACTTCCTGCAGCCTGCAATAACATGCCCATTTATTTAAACAAAAACACTAACAAATTGCCACGTGTACAGGTTAAAAGCAGTGTAACAGCTTGAAGGCTTCCCAGTTTCCAGTTGCAGGGTCAGAGCCTTGATCTAATGGCTAAATTAGGTCACAAGAGAATGGCTGGAGGATCATAAACAGCATAATGTTAATAGCTGTCCTCTTCCCCCAGGTCAAGTAGTCAACAATGCTCACACAGGGACTGTCCCATCCTCAAACACTTAACTGTCATTATCTTGCCAATTATCAGACAGTCTCTTAGCGTTCCTTTTTACAAAAATATCACCTGAAAAGAAGAGAGTAGTAGATTCTTTCCAGTATCATCAGACATACTCCAGGCTGTTTTAACCCAACTCAGTAAGGCCTCAGACAAGGATATGGTGCAAAAAACTCTCCATATCAAGGACAAGCATCCCTGCTAATGCTACTAGCTATTTCTCCAGCCTTCGTAATTGTTGCTCACGAGGTGCTACTGTCCTGCCTTTGGGACCTAAAGGTGGCAGCTAGACGCAGGCTAATCAGCTCTGCTCCTTTTTGTCTTAAAGATCACTGAGGATTAGAGGTGAAACAATACATCAGTCCATATTGTATCAGTGTCACTGGCCACAGCACGCACATGGCCAGATTGGAGAGCGGAGTCTGGCTGGCAAGTTTGTTGCAGGGTGAGAAGGGTGTTGAGGAGCAGGGGTGCGGGGTTGCACAGATTGAGGCCCCTGTGGTTAGGGAGAGAGTGGGGTTGGGGCAGGCACTGCCCAGCCAGGGTACAGCGCAGTGTGGGACACAGCTGTGAGAGGCTCATCCTGGGGCTGCAGGGGACAGATCCTGCCCCTGTGCTCATCCCCACGGAAGTGTGTGCCCCCCCGATCTGTGCTCAGGGCAAGGGTCGCTGTGGGCTGGGTGCAGTGCCAGACTCTTCCCAGTAGAGAGCTTGGGCCAGGGTTGCGTTTGTGTTGGGCGATAGCAGCACCCAGCATGCATTTCTTAAGATGTGAACAAAATAGCTGGCTTCATCCAGCCCTTTAGTAAGCTCAGTCCACTTCCAAACAGGATGTATAGAAAAACATTTAAACCATTTTTACTACAAAGCCTTTGGTAAAAATTGCCAACATCCCCTCATTTGAGTGTACTTGCCCCTGTTGTCACAGAAACTAACATTTTCAGGACCCTAGGCTCTTCTCCAGAGTACTTCCAAAGATCAGCAGGGACCAAATTGCATTCTTTCATCTTTGGCATACAGGTCTTGTCATTATCACCTTTGTTATCTCAAACGACTACTGCAACAAGCTCTACCTAGGGCGGATCCTGAAGTCCACTGTACCTATTTTTCTTTTTTTAGGTATGGCAACCTGATGACAGCATATTACATCAACATGCTGTTATCAGTTGCCTGCCCACCATTATGCAGGTGAAAGCTCAGAAGAGTGCAGGATCATACATCACCCCCTAAAAAAATTCTCGCCTCTCACATAATTCCTGGACGACCACAGCTACAACATCACGAATACAGTGCTACCATACATGTGACCCTTGGAACAAAAGGATGAGTACAGGATACATTCAACGGTGACCTTTTGCTTCTAATATTTAGTGTGGATGTCTTTTTCTACATTGAGCCATAAGCCTGGCCACATTTATAGCAAAAGGTCTCGTTATTATTATGACAAGATCAAGGCATGGGATTTCACCATCACAAACGCTCTCAGGGAAGCTGCTCTGTTCACTGTGGAGGAATGCAAGGAACCTGGGTCACCACTTTGGCGTAATACTGGCTGGTGCTATTTGAGTCTGTGCAGCTACACTTGGTTATATCGGTGTTACAGAATAACAAATGCAACTAAAATTAAAGCAGATAAAGAGGTCAGAGAGAAGCTCAAAATGAAATAAAAATCAGCCTTCAAATCCTGAATCTGGTAGAATTTGAATGAAATATAGGTCCCACTGAAGCCAGTGGCAAAACTTCCTTTGATGTCAGTGGATCTTGACTTTCACTTAGTCTCCCAAGGGAATAAATTTGCTTAACGACCCAACTGTGTCATCCCTGCACTAAAGAAGAATAGCAGTAAGCGGCTGCTAACACCGAACAAAACACGTTTTCTGCTCTAGCCAGTCCAAAGAAGTGAGCAGGCCAGGCCCAGCCCTAAAACCACACCTGCTTAGGAAGCAAGGGTGCAGGCAGGGAGGCTGTGAGGGGACGGGCTGGTGCCCCCACCAAGCAGACGCAACCCTACCATGGAGAGCAGCCGGTTGATGGCCATGGCCCGCTGCTGGGCGTCTGTGTGGGGCATCTCGTTCTGGATCACCTGATCCGTGATGCCATGGGGAAACTGATGGCAGAGCTCGATGATCCTGAGTGGGACGAGGAAGAGGAGTCAGTGTGGGTTAGGGTTACCATACGTTACCACAGACGTGGTATCTCCTATCTCTGTCTAAGCAGTTTTTTTAAATATTAGCAAGCGCCTGGGATTTTGCTCTTGCTGGCTGGCCCCAGCAGTGGGGAAAGGTGAGTGGAAGCTGGTCACCAGTTCTATGAGCACGGGCCCCAGCAGCTGCAGGGGCAGGAGTGCAGACTGGGGGGGTGGAGGGGAAGGAGAGCGTGCCTGCTTGCTAGCACGGGGGCTGCAGCAGGGCGAGGGAGCTGGGGGCAGTGGGGAGGTGGGAAGCAGGCGCTGCGGATCAGGACTGAGGGGCACAGGAAGGCTGGGGGGGCGGAGGGGGGTTGTGAGTTAGGAGTGAGGGCCAGGGGCAGGACACAGACACGTCACTATCGCCCCCTCCATCATATATCCCCCCCCACCTACACCGCAGGGCCCGCCCGGCACCTGTTCTCTACGTCCAGCGGGTCCGGGACCTCGGGCTTCACCTTGACCTCAGCCATGGCGCTGGGGGAGGAGAGGGGCGCCTCCGCGCTCCCCACGCACAACGCCCCGGCAGCAGCACCAGGGCCGCGCGGCGCGCACTGATGACGCTAACCACAAACTCCACCCCACCGAACGCCACGGGCGCCGGTTGCGAGGGAGCGCGCGGCGGACCAATGAGAGGCCGCTGTCTCGGGAGGGGCGGGGCTTGGTGGGGAGCGTCCGTGGTAACGGGGGGCGACGGAGAGGGTGAGGGCGTTTCGCTGCGCTGTTATCTGCCTCGCCCGCCTGCGTGCGGGGCGTGTGGGGGATGCGTGTGTGTGTGCAGGGGAGTGCGGGGGTGTGCACATACATGTAGGCGTGTGCACACACACGTGCCCCCTCACTCACACGTTCATTTTAAAAGTCATATGCTGTTTTGTTTTTCAGGTGTCCCCACAGAGGGACAAAATGACTGCTGGTTCCGTCCTCGTGCCTCAGATTATACCGCTTCAGCTTCCTCTTGCCGGGAAGGCGAAACATGAGATAGACACGAATACCCTCCTCGAAATAAAGTCAGGTACGAACAGCGGCTTTCAGTCTGCAGTGGCAGCTTTCAGCCTTCTCCTCCTCTTCTGCAAATTGATGTCCGTGCTTTTTCGTACCGCATTTGTAGTCGCACCTTTTTCACGGGTACCCGTTTTCTTAAGTGACCAGCGTAAATGTTGTGGGTCTTAATCCTGCAAGCTCACCTGTGCTTTATACGCATGGGTAGTCCGACTGTATTCGCACAGTGTAAACTCGACGGTAAATCGTAGGTGTCAGTATTTGCAGGATCAGGGCCGTCAATCCCACTGCTTTTGTCCTCGTTCCTTTTGAAGCGATGCTGTGTTTGTTCTGTAATCACAGTGTAGTATGAAAACCTGGGCGTCTGATGATTTTGCAGTATGCTACGATTTTTCAAAACTGGGACTTTCTTGTCAATTCTGCTCCAGAGGTCATATCTACCAGTTTTGAAATTCCAGTTTCTATTTTTCAGCCATAATCCATGTTCACATTAGAACGTGCAAGGCTTAGACCCAGTGCTCGTTTTCATACAAGACCACCTGCTCTACAGTTATCTTCTGAGAAGGGAAATCCCTGTGATGAAATTGTGCAATTCTTTTGTCACTGAACTTTGTGAGGCTTAAAAATTGATATAGTCCAGGCCTTGCAATCACTTGCACACCTGCTTTATTTTGCTTAAATGAGTAATTAAGCATATGCAGGCCTCAGCAGTACTACACCTTCCTTATTTTTGCAAAGTCTCAATATAGTTTTAATGCATATCTTATTTGTGTCTTGCAGATACCCCTGATGTCACCATATACTACACTTTAGATGGAAGTAAACCTGAGATCTTTAGAAAATCTGGCTATGGAGAGCATAACACTTTTAAGTATAAGGGACCTATCACCTTGCCTGATGGGAAAATAATGGTCAGAGCTATGGCAGTCACAAAGTAAGGAGCAACTGTCTATCTTATATTGTTGTTGTTGTTATTTATACTGCAGCAGTGCCTGAGAATGGCAGTAAGAGATCTTGACTACCCTGTGCCAGATGCTGTACAAATACAGAATGAAAGATATTGTTTGCCTCACAAGGCTTACAATTTAAGTACCTTGTATGGATTCCTTTTCATTGGTATCAGTTTGCCACCATATTTATTAGGATTTACTAATTACTTGCCATGGGCAGTAGTCATGGATGAGGGTCCAATTTCACTAGGCGCTATAGAATCTTACCATGCAAAGTTTTCATCATAAATACATTTGTATAATAGTTTTTATTTTCTTAATAATTTACTTTTAATAAGCCCACTTCAAAAGATGAGCTAACACATTTTCCCACTAATGCTGTGTGGTAGTTTAATATTCCTTTTCCCATTTTACACATGGCAATCCAGAGATGGGAGCAGTCTTTCCAGGTTTCTGTGAAGTCCGTCTTTCCAGATTTCTGTGGGTGTGGACATGTAACAATTGAACCATTTAAAAAAATGTTACTGATTGGGAACGGGTTCACAATTGTCATGAGTCAGAGATGTTGGCATGTACAATGCCCTAGCCTTCCAGGTAGAAGGATTACCTTTTAGCTATTGAAGAACTGTAGCTCCAACACCAGAGGATGGGAGTGAGCACTCAGCCCAGCCTGCCTCACGTTGGGCAAGTAATGGGAGAAGAGTGCTTATACCTATGTTTTGAGGATCCTAAGGGGTGAATGACCTGTGATTGTGGTTCACTTTTTTGCTTTCCCTTTTCTCCTAAACATGAATTTATTAAAGTTCAGTAGCGTGCACTTGACCAAAGTCTGCAGTGTGCTTACCTGCCTTGTGGGGGAGAGGGGGAGTGCTTGGATCCATATTTTTGGGTTCCCGGCAGGGGCATAATGAAGGACCATGGTTGAGTAGGGATAAGGGCACAACTGGCCGCTAGAAAAATAGCTTAATTAAACCAGCAGTGCCCTATAAATGTGGTAAAAAGTGCCAACAAAAAGAAAAAAGAAGGGGCAGTAGAATTCTGGTCCTATACCAGAGCAGAGTTACAGCATAGGGGAGAGGGGTGAGAAGTGATGCAGTGTTGGGTGCTTAGACCATGGAAACCCCCGCCAATCTGAATCACGGACAACTTGGACTCCACAAATAACATTGACACAGTTCACAGTGAATCAGTTCAAAAGAGTACTTGATTTTCCAGGTACTCGTCTGAACCATTCCAGGCAGTTTAAAATTGGCTTAACAGACTAGTATGTCTATATCGGGTTTAAACAGCATGTAAACTATTCTTAGTGTTATGTCTGTCCAGACCCAAAGCATACTGCTCAAGATAATCCACTAGATTAATAATAGATTAAAGGCTGGTTGTTCATAATCCCAGCCCCCCAAGCATCACTAGATCACACTGGGTGCATCTACACATGCAAATGCTGCTAGATGGGTTTACTCCACAGTAATTTACTGTGGAGGAAACCCACCCTGGGTAGGCATCTACATCTGCAGGCATTTGGAACCAAATTTGCTCCCAAACAGAGCAGCCCAGAGAAGGATGCTCCCACCCTGCTTTGGCCCCCTGAAGCAGCCATGGGAAACTTTAGGCTCTCGCTGGGTGCAAGCCCAGGGGCTGGCAGAGAGCATGGGGCCAGGAGAAGTTGTCTCCTGGTGGGGGATGGGAGACTGTTCCTTGCCCCTGAGAGGTGCCTGCTGCTGGGGTAGGTGCCAATGGTGAAGCCTGACTTGGGACTCCGTTCCCCTGCCCCAGCAGCAGAGAGCTTGTAGCCCCGGCTCCACAATTGCGGGCAGGGGGCTTAGAAATTGCTGCAAGGGAGGGGCAGGTCCCAGTCTCCTACCCCAGTCCACCATTCGGGCAGCTAGCAGTGAACCTCAGCTGAACGGGGATTTCCCCCTGTTCCACCTGTGGGGCAGCTAGCATTAAACCCCAGCTTGGCGGGGATTCCCTACTCAGTCAAGGACTCACTGCTAGCTTCCCCACTGGCAGATGAGGTCAGGGGCCTGGGACAGCTCCCAACCACCCCTGGCTTTGCAAGGAATCCTTGCCCAGCTGAAGGCTCCCTGCTAGCTGCCGACAGATTGGGCAGGGGGCTGGGACCTGCCTGTCCTCTGCAGCTCTTTCCAAGCCCCCTGCCCCTAATTGTGAAGCCACAGCCAGGAGCTCAGTGCTGCTGGGACAAGGGGCCATTGTCCCAGCCCAGGCTCTGCCACTGGAGCCTGCCCTGGCAGCAGGTAACTCCTTGGGGCAGGGAGCTAGCCACCCTTCCTCCCAACCCCTCTCCTCCTCCCCACCAGCTGCCCAACTGACTGGAAGCAAATTTGCCCCTGGTCAGCTGTCTACACATGCAGACACTTATTTTGCAATACATTGATCTACTCCACAGCAAATGCAGGTAGCAAATTAACTACATAGTTAATGCATAGTAAGGCATGTGTAGATGGCTGACTGGGAGCAAATTTACTTCCAGTCAGCCAGGCAGCAGGGGTCAGGAGATTGATCCCTGCCCCTGGGATCTTGCTGCACAGTAAATTGTTCTACTGTGTAATAAAGCATCTTGAGTAGATGCACCCTTTGTCTCCTAATATTAAAATTCTAGCGCTTGAATTTTAAGCATTGACCTGGCCATGGTGCCACTAGTTTCTTGTTCAGCATTTGTGGATGTTGGAGCATACTTGGAGGTTCCACTCCCTGGGTTTCAGGGCTGAAGTATCAGTGACATGTTGCTGTGTTAAAGCAGAGTGCTGGCCTAAGCTGCTTCTAGAGCTGCACTATGGACCCCTAATTATAAGTAGTCATACAAAGTAGGAGATAATTCTCTTTTGGGTTGACCATTGAGAACATTGGTGATTACCAGCATGATGCGTCTTGGGGCCGTGAAGTAGCCAGTAGTCTATGGATATTTAGCACACTTATAAACATGCACCAGCTTTCTAGCATTCTGACCAGTGCATATTGAGCCAACACTGAGCTTTACAACTCAAGTACAGCATAGCTCGTAGAACAAAATAAATTGGGATGACTTGGACAGGGGGAACATATGGCTTGATCTTGCATTGCATCCACCAAGCTTGTGACTAGCATGAGAGAACTTCACCCTAAAACCCAGTCACCTCAGATACCCTCATTTTACCTCTACCTGTTTATCTCATGTTTACAAAGTGTTGAAGATTTTCCTTCCACCTGAATGTCTAGGTGATTGCTTGTGCTAATTCTTACTGGCATCAATGCAGAGTGTTTGCTTCCACTTGCCTTGGAGTGAAATAACCTTATACTCACTGTGTAAGGGCTTGCAGGACCGAGGACTTTGCATAGTTCCTGCTATCACTGCCTAGACCTGCACATGTTTTGATTATTGTATTGATAAAGGACACTTTCACAGATTTTACATCCCCTGGTAAATAGCTGGCCTGGAATTGGCATTTCGTATATGCCAAATGAATAGCATGGATGTAGAAAATCTATACACAAAAATCACCTCCCTATCAGGGAGCAGTGCAGTCAGGACAGCTAATTTCTGTACACCCAGTGTTGCACTAAAATGGCTACACTGCGTATGTTTCAGGGCATCATGCACATGGGATAGGCATGAAATGCTTCACTGCAGCACTCCCTAGTAGGGTCTTGGACAATGAAGAAAAGTCCTGAATGTCAGCAGTGACATTTATGAATGACAGACACTGATATTTAACACAGCAGCCACAGAGATAAATACTCCCCTACCATACATCCTTATAAATAATGGGAGGCTTGCTGCCTTCTCTCATGCAAATGAATGGCACCCTAGTAATCGCTAGTAAGGCATATTGGGAGCATTTTCATGACAGAGGAACAGGTATTAAATGTATCCATTTTTTTCTATCCATTTGTATTGGTGAATTTTATCATACCTAGAATATCAGTGGTTTGTTTGACTGGGATGATGCTTGTTTAATGAAATAGTAGTCTGCTGTCCAAAAGGAGGAGTTTCAAGACAGGACCTATTTTCAGTGTTCATTTACTTTTTACTGCACATAATTTTGTGGTATACCTTTTTACTGACTTTCAGGGACTGCAGAGAAAGTGCCATTGTAACAAAGATGTTTTTGGTAGAATACAAGCCGCCAAACATACTGTTCTGTGATGAAGATAATGATGAGAATTTCCTGAAGGACCTCTCCAAACAGGCAAGTTACAGTAACAGTAAGTCCTTGTTTAGCCATAACAGTATTAAATTTCACAGAGGTTAAATCC
Organism: Caiman crocodilus; assembly: GCA_030014935.1. Lineage (NCBI taxonomy): Eukaryota > Metazoa > Chordata > Crocodylia > Alligatoridae > Caiman > Caiman crocodilus. Next base: position 2,185,043 of record JAGPOW010001296.1, on the reverse strand, counting down.
TGTTAACCACAGAGTATAATTATTTTAATTTACCAGTTTGTCCATCTTAGTTGCTTTTCCACTTTTCTAAAAGTGGCTATTTTTTCTTTGTTAGAAGAGCCAATTAGAACTATTCTGATCCAAATGGATAAAAGCCTAAAATTTAAAAAATATTAAAACATATGTCTTAACGTATAAATCGATTTTTAATTAAAATATTTTTTCTTTTAAAAATAAAACTACTTAAAAGTATGAGTAATATTTATTAATTTCAGTTTTAAATGCAAAAGGTGTAGACAGTCTATTTTTCTTTCCTCTATCCAGTACATTGAGAGTAGGTTTTTTGTACCAAATATAAAAAATTAATAATTGTCAGGTTTTGAGCATTTTAATGAGGCCTGCTGCCTCCCAGGGCCCCGTATCTGGGATGTAGCTGAAAGGAACCCTAAACTTATCTGAGCCTTCAACTACTAGCTCATATTCCTCATCCATGTGGGTATAAACAACACGGTTCAGAGCAATCCCAGCCAGGTGATAAGTGACTACAGGGCTCTGGGGGCTGGGCTCAGAGGGTTGGGGGCACAGGTGGTTTTTTCCTCGATCCTTTCTGTTACGGGCTACAGGCGCAGGAGGGAAAGATGTATTGATGAAGTAAAAAGAAGATTGACATGTTGGTGCCACTGCGAAGGCTTCAGCTTCTTCAATCAGAGTCCACATCTCAGACACAGAGGCAGATGTGTGATTGGTCAGCCTCCACCTCACCCCAATGGGAAAGGAGCTATTTTCAACTGGATTGGCTGTCCTTCTTGACAGAGCTTTAAACGAATATTGTTGGGGGAATGGGTGGACAACCATCGGAGCAAGCCCAGGAAGTGATAAACACATAATCAGCAGGTCAGGAAATACAATCAAACTTATTCTGACCCCAGCCCGAGGACAGGATTCCTGTAAACGCACAAAGAAGCAAGCCTAGGGCTTCTGATGGCAAGCTTCGCTGCCTGTACATGAATGCCAGGAGCATGGGGAACAAATAGGAGGAACTGACCCTTCTTCTAAGCAATAACAACTATGATTTCATAAGGATAATGGAGACCTGATGGGACTGCACCTATGACTGGGCCACAGGTATAGATAGCTATACCTGGTGTAGGAGGGACCATGTTGGGAGAAGGGAGATGACCTGGTAGGGGAGCTGTAGATTCATGGTCATCTTGGGGACAGTGACCACCAATCAGTTGAATTCAACATAGAGTGTAGAGTGGGTAAGATAACTAGAAGGATGGAAGTGCTGTACTTTAGGAAGGCTAACTTCCATGTGCTCAGGGGTTTAGTCAATGATGCATTGCAGGATAAGAAGTCGTTCCTAAAGGAAGCGATCCTTCGGGCGCAGAGGGAGACAATCTCAGTGCAAGGGAAAGGTGGGGAAATGGGCCAAAAAACTTCCTTGTCTAAACAGAGAAATCCAGGGAAGCCTTAGGGCAAAAAAGGAGGCATATAGGCGGTGGAAGCAGGGGGAAGCTACCAAGGAGGAGTATACCTACTTTGCCCACACTTGCAGGGAGGCAGTTAGAAAGGCCAAAGCAACTATGAAGCTGAGGCTGGCAACACAAATTAAGACAATGAAAAGTCTTTTTTTAGGTATGTAGGGAGTAAAAGGAAGGCGCAGGACAGCATAGGACCCCTACTGAACAAGCAGGAGCAATTGGTGACAGACAAAGGGACAAGACTGAGCTCTTTAAGGAGTTTTTTTTGCCTCAGTGTTCCTGAACAAGGGTCAAGATAAGTCTCTTTAACAGGTTCTTAGATGGGCATCAGGGGGACACCAGCCTACCAACTGTCGATGCTGACTGGTGCAGAGTCGCTTGGATTGGCTGGATGTGTTCAAGTCAGCAGGCCCGGATGAGTTGCATCCGAGAGTACTGAAGGACTTGGCTGGTGTCATGGCAGAACCACTGACACGGCTGTCTGTCTGAGCGCTCATGGCACTCAGGTCAGGTCCCAGAGGACTGGAAAAGGGCCAATGTCCCTATTTTCAAGAAGGGGAGGAAGGAGGATTTTGATTTATGACCAGATCACAAAATGCTTAGATGCAGGAGTAGAGGTGGATGTCATTTTCTTGGACTTTAACAAGGCCTTCAATGCTGTATCTCATCCCATTCTCATAAATAAGTTAAGAGGCTGTGACTTAGATGTTTACACGGTCTGGTGGATGGCAAATTGGCTTGAGGGTCACACCCAAAGAGTGGTAGTAGATGTGTTGGTATCGACCTGAAAGGATGTGGGTCACTACCTGCAGGGCTTGGTCCTTGGACCTGTACTCTTCAATATCTTCATCAGTGACTTGGATGTGGGTGTGAAGTGTACTCTGTCCAAGTTTGTGGATGGTAGTAAATTGCGGGGTGAAGTGAACACTCCAGAGGGTAGGGAATGATTACAGGCAGATCTGGACAGGTTGGAAAAGTGGGCAAAACACAATAGGATGCAGTACAACAAGGACAAATGCAGAGTGCTGCACCTAGGGTGTAAAAATATCCAGGACACTTAAGGCTGGGAAATGACCCTCTCAGCAGCATAGAAATGGAAAGGTATCTCGGAGTCATAGTGGACTCCAAGATGAAAATCTGTTGTCAGCAGATGCATGACAAATAGAACCGAGGAGCTGATGCTTCCCCTTAATGCAGCATTGGTCAGACTGCATTTGGAGTACTGTGTCCAGGCTTGGGCACCGTACGTTAAGAAGGATGTGTATAATCTCGAGAGGGTCCAGAGGAGGGCCACTTGTATGGTTAAGGGTTTGCAGGCCAGGCCCTATGAGGAGAGACTAAGGGACCTGGACCTTTTCAGCCTCCACAAGAGAAGGCTGAGCAGTGATCTTATGGCTGCCTACAAATTCATTAGGGGGACGCAGCAAGGAATCGAAGATGCCCTGTTTACCAGGGCACCTCTTGGGGTAGCAAGGAACAATGGTCACAAACTGACAGAGAGCAACTTTAGGCTGGACATTAGGAAAAATTCCTTCACCATAAGAGTGGCTGAAATTTGGAATGGGCTTCCAAGGGAGGTGGTGCTCTCCCAAACCTGGGGGGTCTTTAAGAGAAGGCTGGATAGTCATCTGGCTGCAGGGTCATATGACCCCAGCATTCTTTCCTGCCCAGGCAGGGGATCGGACTCGATGATTTCTTGAGGTCCCTTCTGATCCTAGCATCTATGAATCTGTAAATGGCAGAGGTGTAGCTTTCTATGTTAAGGAGCAGTATACTGCTTTACTGGCTAACTTTGACACCCAAGGAGGGTGACTCAAAACCCTCTGGCTTAGAATACGAGGAGAACGTGGTGAGGGAGATATGACTATAGGAGTCTATTAAAGAACTTCTAACTAGGAGGAAGAGCTCGACCATGAATTCTCTAGGGCACTGAGGTTGCATACTCTCAGTGCATGGTTGTCATAGGTGATTTCAACCACCCTGACATCTTGTGGGAAGAACATTCAGCTAAATCTAACTGATCACACAACTTCCTTACCTGTATGGACAAGTTCTACCTGACTCAAGACATCCACAGGCTGACAAGGGGTGCGGCGCTGCTAGATCTGGTTCTGGCCAAAGGGAGTGATCTAGTGAGCGACTGAGGATTGAAGAGAAGCTTGATGACTGATCATGAATTGATCACTCTCTCTGTCCATTGCAAAGCTGGGAATCAGTCAGCGATGCTGAAATCCTCAACTGTAGGAAAGCTGACTTTCATAAGCTTAGATGGTTGGTTGTCGAGGCCCTGAAAGATCATGATCTGCCAGGAAAGGGAGCCCAAGATGTGTGGTCGCCCCTTAAAGACAGGATCTTAAAAGCACAACTCTTCAGTCTAGGGAGAACCTCTGTGGGATTCTTCAGCCTGAAGAAGTACAGGCTCAAGGGTGACTTGGTGGCAACCTGTAAGTAGGATTCATAGGATTCATCAGGATTCATAGAACATCTGTTCACCAGAGCACCCCAGGGGATGGCAACTCCTGCAAGACCATTTTAGGGTGGACATAAGGAAAAACTTCTTTACTGTCCAAGCCCCCAAGGCCTGGAACAGACTCCCACCAGAAGTGATGCAAGCATTTACCCTGGACACTTTCAAGAAACATTTGGACATTTATCTTGCTGGGATTCTTTGACAATAGCTGACTTCCTGCCCCTTGGGCAGGGGGCTGGATCCGATGATCTCACAGGGTCCCTCCCAGCCCTAATATCTGTGAAATCTATTAACTCTATTCTGGTCCATAGGAAAGATTGTAAAAGGGCCGGGAGACCCCTTGGCTCAATAAGGAACTCATGGACCTCCTGAATCATAAAAGAGAATCCTATAAGGGATGGAAGATGGGAAAAACCTCTAAGGAGCAGTATGCATCACTGGCCCGCACCTGTAGGGAATGGACCAAAAAAGCCAAGGCTAAAAATGATCTCAAACTGGCTGTGGGAATAAAGGACAATAAAAATTCCTCCTTCAGATACATGGGAAGTCGAAAGAGATATAAGGGCAATATTGGGCCCCTGCTGAACCAAATGGGGCAGTTGACATCTGACACCCAGGAAGAAGCTAATCCCCTTAATGATTACTTTGCATTTGGTTTTTCACCAGCCCAAGGGGCTCACCCTGCCTGACAGAACACAGGATTATGAGAGTACGGGTGACTACACGCCTACATTTGGTAAAGGTCTTGTGAGGGAATACCTTGAGAAGCTGGACATCCATAAGCCAGTAGGCCTTGATGAAATGCACCCAAGAGTGCTAAAAGAGTTGGCTGACATCATAGCATGACCAATGGCGAGTATATTTGAGAACGTATGGTGCTCGGGAGAGGTTCTTGGAGACTGTAGGGGGCCAATATGGTGCCTATCTTCAAGAAAGGAAGGAAGGAAGATCTGGGGAACTACAGGCCAAGAAGTTTGACCTCAATCCCTGGAAAGATCATGGCAAAAATTATTAAAGAATCCATCAACAATAGGCTAACAGAAGGCATCATCCTGAGAGACAACCAACACAGCTTTGTTATAGGTAGGTTGTGCCTGACCAACCTCATCTCCTTCTATGACCAGGTGACATGTCACCTAGACAGGAGAGGAGAGGCTAATGTCATTTACTTGGATTTCAAAAAAGCCTTAAACTTGGTCGCCCATGATGTCCTCATGATGAAACTGGGGAACTGCGACTTCAACAACCTTACAGTCTGATGGCTGGGGAACTGGCTCCGTGGTTGGACCTAGAGAGAGACAGTTGATGGAACTGAGTCAACATGGTGCATTGTGACCAGTGGCATCCCTCAGGGTTCAGTACTTGGGCCAGTACTCTTTAACATATTCATTAACAACCTGAACCTATAGGCTTGGCAGTGCTAAACTCACTAGCACTACAACCAAAAGAGACTTGAGGGTCATGATTGACCACCAGATGAATGTGAGCTACCAATGCGATGCTGCAGCTGGCAAAGCAAATAAATCCCTGGCTCGCATCTACTGGTGCACCTCAAGCAAGACCCAAGATGTCATCCTCCTGCTTTATTTGGCCTTGGTGAGGCTGCAGCTGGGGTACTGCATCCAGTTCTAGGCTCCACACTTTAGGAAGGATGTAGAGAAGCTTGAGAGAGTCCAGAGGAGAGCCACACGCATGATCAGGTCAAAAGAGCAGGCCCTATGAGGAGGGACTGAGAGACATGAGGCTCTTCAACTTGAAAAAGCATAAGCTGAGGTGAGACTTAGTGGCAGCCTATAAGTTTATCAGGGGTGTGCATCAGGATCTGGGAGAACGTCTGTTCACCAGGGCACCCCAAGGAAAGAACGTCCAACAGTCACAAACTGCTGGAAGACCATTTTAGACTGGACATAAGGAAAAACTTCTTTACTGTCTGAGTTTCCAGAGTCTGGAATAGACTTCCCCCAAAAGTGGTGCAAGCACCTACTCTGGACATGGTCAAGAAGCATTTGGATGATTACCTTGCCGGGGTCATCTGATCTACCAACCAATAAGAATCAGTATTTCTATGAGAAAGTCAATTAAAGGTGCAAATGCAAAAGATGATTAAAATAAAGTATTTTACTCAGTTTCCTTGTTCATTTAAATAATGATTCAAACCAGTATTTTAAATGACTTAGATTTAATTTAAACCTGCCTCCACCCTGGTCAGGGGGTCAGACCTAATGATCTGTTTAGGTCCCTTCCGACCCTAAGCACTATGATATTATGAACCCGTCCTGGTCACGTGTTTGTTCAAGAGCTGCTGACTTTATACTGGTCATATATAGTAAATTCTAATATTTGCCATTCTTTCTGTTTACAGGCTATTTTATTTAATTGAAATGTCTGTACAGAGGCTTTGTTTTGTAAATGACATGTTGATGTATCACATGCGTGTTTCCTCTGCACTAGTTCTAATTTAGTTAGAAAAATAAACCTTTAGAAGATGTGAAGTCCATAAAGGGCTAAATCCTCATATTCTTGCTCAGAGTTTGGCTGTATACTGCTGCTCTTTGGAAGACAATGGAGAAGAGCATGCACAGGAAACCTTATTGCACTTTTACGCTATCACCATGTTCAGCCGGAGTGGGCAGAAGCAGCTCTCAAAATTCTCCTGGAGCCTGGACAGTGGGGAAAACAACTGTGGCAGACAAAGGATAGGGAATGAGGGGGACCTGCCTCAGCATGGAGGGGAAGGGAGGGGGGATCCTTACCTGCTTTGGGGACTTTTTAGGTTCCAGAAGCTCCAGTAGCACAGTCCAGTCCAAAACAGAGGTACAGCCATGCTACTGCACTCGCTATGGTTCTGCCCCTGGATGGGAGGGTGAAAGGTTTTATAGACATTCATGGCAGAGACAGAAATAAACAGGATAGGGAAGCTGCTGTTTTCACCCTGGTAGGGCCTGAAAAATCAACTGAAGAAATGTGCAGGGCCTGGAAGATGAGGCTGAGAAGGAAGACAAGAAGGACTTGAAAAAGGAAGGGATGGGGGAGTGGGATGATTGTTTTGGAACCTGATTATGGTTGGCCTGGAGGGTAATTATGTTGGTGTTGGGGATGATGATAACTAGCAAGAGATAGCTGGACCATGACCAAGAGTGAGAATTTACTGTTATAAGGAATATGCATGAGCGGTCAGTGAAATATATTCACTATATTTGCAGGAGCTAGAAGATGGACTGCCTATCACAAAATCAAAAAAGAATGGCCTGAATGTAGAAAGCAGCAAGTCCAGCTGGAATGGTACAGCCCAGGACTTTCAAGGTATACTATGGCTACATTAAGGTCAGAGCTAATTTTAGCCCCTGTCAAAAAAAAACTGGTAGAAACATTTTCTTTGGAGGAAATGTAGGTGATCTCACAGACGTCTCACAGGGCTGAGCATTCTCTGACAGTTCCATATTGAATCTCCCAGCATTTTCAATAGAAAATGAAATGAACTTCCGTGAAGATTACATTAGATTTATAACATTTCTGTAGAGACTCAGTCTTATACTTCTTGAAGGGTCAAGTTTCCCCTGAGGCCCATTCCTCCTTTCCTTTTGAATCAAAACTTCCATTTCAATTAATGAAACGCTCAGGTGACTTAGAAACATCTCTGCTGTTGATGTAGCCCGAGTAAGGAGTGCACTATTAAACCACAGGACATTAATGAAAACTTAATTCAGAGGTTATTAATGTTGTAAATAAATAGATGTGTTAGTTGAGCATGCTGCAGAGCACAGGATCTTTTTAGTGTTTGCTCACTAAAGTACTTCTGGGAACAAGTTTTAGAGGGAAAGAAAATACTAAATTGAGAAAGATGCAAACAGTACAAAATATAACTTTTTCCTTCTCTTCCCCTTTCCTCTGTAAACCCACACATTTTGTGGGGTTAGTAAAATGTGGTTAATTAATTTTCTGGAAAAATGCCCAGCAAATAACTGTTTCCAAAATGTCTAGAATTATCCTCAGACACTGGAACTCAGAGCTCTGAAAACATGCAACTTAGTAGTAGCCAAACAGCATATTTTTTTCTGAAGTGCATGATAAAAGAGGAATGGGATGAAATTTGGGTGTAATTTTAGATGTGGAGGTAGAGAGAAGAACTGTCCGCAAGTCTCCAAAAGGGCCCAGATTCTTGAACAGTCGGTTGGAAACAGCAAATTATAGAGAGGATTCGGTTTCAGCACCACCAACACAGCAGTCTCAGGTAAGTGAAGCAATTATTGGGTGAAACACTATGGGCTGTACTGGGAGTTTACTCTCAGGACAGTATAAGTAGGGTGATCATATGTCCTGATTTGGCCGGGACAGTCCCAGGTGTCATAGGCTGGTCTCGGTTGGTGAACATTAAAACAAAAGTCCCTGAATTGCAGGGGTGTGGGGTGTAGTCCATCAGGGAGGGTGAATGGCATGGTGCACCTGGCAGGTGGGCAGGCAGGCAGGTACCATTTCTGCATGCCTGTCTGGCACACCATGCTGCTTTGCCTCCACTTCTGCCTGCAGCAACACCACTGACTTGGGGGTGGGAGGCGGGACAGTGTCCCAGATTTTCCACAGTCCTATATGGTCACCCTAACTATAAAGGAGGAGCTCCAGAAAGAAACTGGCTCAGTGACAGCTTTCTAGTATAAGAGTGACATTTTTATGGTTTATCTTAAACTACTTTCAAAGCAAAATTACCTAAAACAAGAAGGAACTTTTATTCCTCGGTACAAGTGCATTGTCCTGGTATAATTATATCAATATAATTACACCTGTATAGTCCTGTTTGTAAATTTCCTATGCAGACAAGCCTTTGTGAATCATGGTTCTTCCCAGCTCATTTTGCAGCTAATTGGAGGCAGGGAGAATATATTGAGTTGACCCATTTGCCAGAAGCACCGTGGATATCAGCTGGTGGATAGAGTGTGGAGACTGGGGGCTGTTTTACTACCTTTCCATCCCAAACACTTTCTTACAGAGAATAATATTAGACATGCAGCCCTTCTTCTCACCCCAGGTCTGGACTTATGATAAGAAACCCCCCCTAGGCTGCATGTGGAGTCTTTACACCCCTTTAAAGTATATCTACACCATAATGGTATTGTGTACTAACTGGGCCAGTCCCAAGGACCTGCTCTCATTCACTCTCCCATGCATGCTTCAAACGCACAAATACAGTGGTGAGGGTATTTTCGGGTGTCCCTTTATAGGCTCTCTTGAGACTGATTTCCACATGTCTGAGAGTGGCTGGTAGGGCCAACTCCAGAGCATATACACCAGCAAATTACCAGGTTAGGAGCATGCAGACAAGCATGTTCGGGCAGAATGTGCTCAAGAACATCCTGCTGGCCTCTGTCACTGCGGCATATTAAACATGTGCTTCCTACCTTGCCCAGTCATGAATCAGAAGTGAGCCCTACAAAATGGAGAACACTGGAAACTTTTGTAGACATCCTCCTTCTTTCATCTAATTCACCTTTCTGCCTGTACTACGCTGTACTTGTATAAAGAGGCTAGTAGTTGCAGGCCTGCAATATAATTCTTAGGGTATATCATAGAGAGCACCTAACTGGGATGTGTTGTCCTGATGCTGCACACGCTGCCTCTTGAACCAGAAGTCATGTAACTGGCTTAAATCAGTACTGGGCATGTGCCAATAAGCTCTGTCTCTCAGGCAGTTCCCTAGTGCCATGCTGGGTGGTATAGCCATGCCCTGAGAATGCCATTGTAGAATACAGCCACCGTTAAAGACTGGTTAGGCAAAAGAAATGATCAGTGCATGGACTCACTGCTTTGCTTTCCAACATGTTCCTGAAGTGGTGGTTCCTATTATTTGTTACACACAGATGGAAGTTTCTGACACTTTAGGATTCAATCTTGCTTTCATTGAAGTAAAGAGCAGCACCGTCTTTTACTTTATAGGAAGCAGATCTGGGTCCTCTTGTGGGTCAGCAGGTGAGATTGTACGGTGTTAGCAGGCAGGCCTGGCCTAAAGCCTCTGCATTCCGGTGACTTTCATCATGGCAATTGCATCAGCTTTGGACTGGAACGGTAGATGCTCTACCATAACGGGATGCCAAAGACATGCAACTTTTTAACAGGATATTTGCATACAGTTACAGCTCAGAAGGAAGAAAACTATAACAATAGCATGGGTTTAACATGCTGCTATCCACAAGAGGGAGGCAGGGGATGTTGGAATGAGCACCTGACTTGAAGATAACTACTTCTGAGTGGTAATGTTAGTTCCTCTACCAAATGTACCTGCGGCACTGTGACAATCACAGAAACCTGAGCAGCTGGCGTGTTCTCGTGCAGGACAGGAGGAATCTCTGGGTATCATGAAGCTCTTGTTGCCAGCTTTCTGCTACCACCTTCCTGGTCCCACCAGCAAAGGAGAAAATAGCACAGGTAGCAAGGTTGGCTGCAATCACTGGTGGCATAACAGCCAGCAGGAACCATTACAAAATGAAACAATTAAGAACAGACTTTGGACTGTTCTGAATTGTGCTGGGCTGGTCTCCAGCAGCTCCAGTCATTGTGGAGAGAAATTTACTTTTAGGGCATAGGCAAATGTAACATTTGAATTTATATGAAATGATAGAGGTGTAGCTGTTGTGGCCCTGTCAGTGCTCAAGTGTAGCAAAACCATTGCAGCTTTAACAGTTTATTAACTAAAGTTAAAGTGATATAGCTAAGTTGTATTGCTGCAGGAGCATGCAGATGTAGCAGTTAGCTCAGAACTGATGCATGTTCCCGAGCGGCAGCTCCTCTACCCCCACTAAAGCAGTTAAAAGATACATTTACCCACAACCTAATCTTCCTCTCCTCCCAGCTGCACCAAACACAGCTCTGAATTCATAACCTCGGGCTCCCCAAGCCACGACACAGGGCTCTGGGCCACACAACCAGGGGTACACAACTGTTTTACCCAACAGGTAACATTGGACAACCATGATGAGCTGTTTATAACCAAATTGATATTTTGTATTGCACAGTTCACTGCCCTAAAGAACCACTTTTATTTCAGCTCACTAGTTCTGCAGTGACTAGCAGGAAAAGTTTAACAAGCACCCAGACAATGAGAATCCAGAGGGAAACAGACTTCCTCAAGTAAGGGGTTTCTTTTTTCTACTTATTTTCAATCAGGCAGTAACAAACAATTGCTTTAGCCATTGCAATGATAACACTGTTAAACAAAATGTGGACATTGATTCAGAAAAGGAGATTTTTGTCATGGATTTATTTTTTAAATATTGCTTTATTTTACTGACTTACATGTTTACAGCCTACTATCAAGCAGAAGCAATCTTATCAACTCCAATAAAAACTCTTTGTGCCCCCGAAATCAGGAGAAAATTTGTTTGCCGATTAACAATGCGCAGCCCTTGCATGTGGTGAGCCCTTAATCACTGATCAGTATTGCCAACCCTACCGAACCAAAACACATGAGATGATGAACTCTTAAAAAATCAAGAGATTGGCATGTAAATTATGACATGCTATTTTTTTAAGCGTGTGGGGGGGGGTATTTGTGAAGATGTGGGGGGTTGGGGGGTAGGGTTGAAGCCCAGGGAGAGGGTAGGATGCAGGGTACTGTGGGTCAGGAATGAGAGGCAGCAGCAAGGCTGGGGAGCTGTGGCTTGGGAGTGAGGAGCAGACACACAGACAGCACCCAGCTGGTAAGTGAGAGGGAAGGGGCAAGGGGACAGATCGAGGCCCCAGTGAGGGAGGGAGTGGGGCAGGAGCAGGGACTGGGGTGAATGGGGTCCTGGGACTGGGGCAGGTCATCCAGAGGTGCAGGGGACTGGGGTGCAGCTCTTCTCAGCTGCGTGCACCCCTGAGGGAGGCATGTGCCCCTTGTTGAGCAGAGGTGAGCTGCCTGCTGCTGACTGGGGCTCTGCACCATGCTGCCTTTGCTCCAGCAGCTCAACTGTGCAAGGTCAGTGTGCTTCCTGCTCGGTGGGCAGCAATGGTGTCGCAAAGCTGAGCTCCAAGGCAGCAGGGCACAGAGCCCTAGCCCACAGTGGGCAGCCCACCTCTGTCCCATGGGGAGCAAATGCCCCCCATGCCTACCCTGGGGGTGCATGCAGTTGCTGGGAGCTGCTCCCCCACACCTCTGGATGAGCCACCTGCAGAGCACAGAGAGTCCCAGTCCCTGCCCCTGCCCCTGGGAGCTGCCCTCTGGCTATGCAGTGTGTCCCCTGTCCACACAGCAGGGGGCAGGCACGCCTAGCATTACGCAGCTCCCAGGGCAAGGCAGTCGGGCACAGAGCCCCAGCCCACAGTGTGAGCAGCCTGCCTCTGCCCCACACACCAATCTGGAGGGCACGTGCCCCTCATGCCCTCCCTGGGGGTGTGCACTACAGCAGGGAGCCACCTCACCCCCATGCTCTGGATGAGCTGCCTGCCACACAACCCAACCCAGCCCCAGGGCCCCATTCACCCTTGCCCCACTCCCCCACTGTGGGGGCCTCAATCTGCCTTTGCTCGCCCCTTCCCTTTCCCCTCAGCCCCTTCCCCTCCACAGACTTACCAGCTGGGTGCTCTCTACATGTGCCGGAAGGAAAATCCTGAGATGTGAGTGTTGTATCCTGAGATTGTGAGTTAGGGTTAATTTGATTTGGAAATCGGGAGTGAGAGTTGGCATTACTGCTGATTCATGAGTAAGTCCTCATCCCTGCATGCTAGGGTTACATGATGTAGGCCTTTGACCTCCCTTTTCCAGTGGGTGGGTGGTTTTAAACTGGTCCAGGGTATGCAGCAGCACAAACTGAAAACACATTAAGCCAGTTTGTTGTTATTTTCAGGTGTGCACATTGCTTAGCTCCTCGGCCATCTGATCCTTTTGCTCACTTCTGTCAAGAATGCGGTTCACCTGTCCCACCTGTGCCAGGACATCGCCTACCACCCCCGGAAGGAGCTCAGGTTAGTAAAAACAGTTGTGACCACCAACTCCTTTTTTTTTACAGAAACAGCCTTCTTCAGCAAATCATATACTTGGAGGAAAGGTTTGCTCTTTCTTTCAGTTACAAATTCTTACTCTTAGCAATTCTTCAGATTCTTAATTGAGCTGTAGGTTGGTTATTCAGAAGAACTTTCTAACTCTAAGGATGCTTGAGTACTGAGACAGATTCCCTAGAGATGTTGTGGTGTCTCCAACACTGAGTTGTTAAGTACATCTGAGACAAGTGTTTGTCTAGGATAGTTCAATCAGAGGTGATCCTGCCTTGAGCAGAGTTGGACTTGGATAACCTCAAGGTCCTTTCCAGCCCTATCTGTTTTCTGCTCTCTGCCTTCCCCTAATAAACTACTGGGTGCAGGGCTGCCTGACTTCCCTGACTGTCAAAGGATTTGGGAACCCAATAAAGCGAGATCTCTTCTACCAGTGCCTCAACTAAAAACTGGTGAATTCCAGTGAACAAGAATTGAAGAAAGTTGGCAGTGCCTTGAAGTCCACCATCATCAGCATCTATGAAGAGACACTTGTATTCTCTACCAGGAAACATCAAGACTGGTTTGATGAGAAAGACTGGGTTGATCGACCAAGAGTTGATTGACCACAAGTGCAAGGCATTTTGTGCTTGGCAGAACAACATCAACTCCAAGCAAAAGAAACTGAATCACCAAGTCAAGACAGAGGTCCAAAGGAGGACCCATAATATGAGGAAGAGATGGTGGGGAGACAAGGCTAAGGAGATTCAACATCTCTCTGACATCCATGATATGTGGGGGTTTTTTGATACCACAAAAGCCATCTATGGTTCAAGCACTTAGGGACCAACACCCTTGAAATCGAAGGATAGAGTAGACCTGATAAAGGAAAGGGGGCTGTCAGTGCCTTTTGGAAGGATCATTCTGAAGACCTTCTCAATCAAAACCCGATGTTGACAAACGTCCATCCCACAATACTCAGTCAGAGACTATCTCCAAATCCCTCTAACCCTTGAAGAGGTGAGGAAAGCCATCAAGCAGATGAGGAACAAAAAGGCATCTGAATCTAATGGACTCCCTCCTGAAATGTTTAAGCACGGGGGAGAAGAGCTCACACCACAACTCCCTGCCCTCATCTTAAGGTCTTGGAATGATGAGGAAATCCCAGATAACCTCAGGGATGCCATGATTGTGGCAATCTTCAAGAAAGGAGACAAGTCCAACCATGGAAATTGCAGAGGGATCACCTTGCTCTCCACTACAGGAAAGATCATTGTGAGAACTCTCCTGAACTATCTCTTCCACTTGCTGAAGAGCTCCTCCTGGAATCACAGGTGTAGGGCAGGGATGAGCCAAGTCAGACCCATGGGCTGGATCTGGTTGGCAGTGGACTCCATTTCCCAGCTGCTCCTGAGCATGGCTGGGGCTGGTCTCCATGGAGACCCCAGCTGGACCTGTGCTGGGAAAGCTCGAGGCTGGGGTTGCCAAAGAGACCAGCCCCAGCCACACTGGCAAGGCAGAGCAGGGCAGGGGGCTGCTCCAGAGCAGCTGGGATCTTGTGATGGGGACAGCTTTCTCCAGAGCCAGGGCAGAGCTGCGATCTGTAGCCTGCATGCTCTGGGGAGAGGTGCGCAGGCAGGGGATTGTAACTCTGCCCCTGCTCCTTGCAGCACTGACAGCCTGGTCTGGAGTGGAGGCAGAGCCACAATCCCATGCCTGCACGCCCCTGCCCAGAGCACACAGACTATGGATTGCAGTTCTGCCCTGGCTCCGGAGCAAGCTGCAAGATCCCAGCAGCTCCAGAGCAGCCCCCTGCCCTGCTCTGCCATGCGCCCTGCCAATGTGGCTGGGGCTGGTATCCATGGCAACCCCAGCCTTGAGCTTTCACAGCACAGCTCCCCTGGGGTCTCCATGGAAACCGTCCCCAGCCATGTGGGTAGGGGCGGCTGGGAAATGGAGTCTGACTCCTGGCTGCATTGGCCATTTTGCACACCCCTGGTCTAGGGCATCAAGAGGTACAACTGACGTGATCTTCACAGCTTGCCAGCTGCAGGAAAAATGCTGGGAACAACATAAACCTCTCTATGTGGCCTCCTTTGATCTCACAAAAGTTTTCAATGTTCTCAGCCAAGAAGTGCTGTAGAGATGCCCGGAAGTACAGGTGCCCACTGAAATTCATCACCATTTGTTTCCTGCTCCATGACAGTATGTGAACAGTGGTTCTCAATAATGGATCTATCACAGATCCCTTTGAGGTAAAGATGGGAGTGAAGCAGGGCTGCATCATTGCTCCAGCACTCTTCTTGATATTGCTTATCGCAATGCTGCATCTGACCACTAACAAACTTCCAGTTAGAGTGGAGCTAAACTACCTAAACTGTTTACTCTCAGCTGACTCCGAGCCAAAACCAGGACTACCACAACCTCAGTCAAACTCCAGTACTCTGATGATGCTGTAGTTTGTGCTCACTTGGAAACAGACCTTCTGGTAACTGTCTACATCTTTACCGAGGCATACAAGAAAACAGGACTGACTCTTAACATTCAGGAGACTAAGGTCCTCTATCAATAAGCTTTTACTGAGCAGTCCCCAGCTCTGGTAATTCAGATTCATGGTGAAACTCTGGAAGCCACTGAGTATTTCCTGTACCTCAGAAGCCGTCTCTTGCAGAAGGCTGTCATCACCTCAGATATGGAAGTGCATCCTTCAGATGCCAGAGGAAACAAGCATTCAAAGATCATGACTTCAGATCTGAAACCAAGCTTAGGCTTTATCAAGCAGTTGTGATTCCCACCTTACTGTTTGGAGCTGAGACATGGATAACGCACAAGAAACCATCAACGCTGCTTGTGGAAGATCCTTCAAATCTGGTGGGAAGATAGATGTACCAACATTAGTGTCCTCTCACAAGCAAACACCACAAGCATCAAGACAGTGATCATCCGACATCAACTTTGCTGGCCAGCCATATCCAAAGCACATTTTATTCTCCCAGGTCAGTCAAGGCATATGCTCAAGAGGAGAGCAGAGAAAGCACTTCAAGGCCAGCCTGAAAAATGCAATATCGACATCAACTCAAGTGTAGAGTGATGCATCTGGGGAGAGGCAACCCCCAGCACACATACTGGCTGGGAAGCTCCCCTCTTGCTAGCACGGTGGAGGAACGGGATCTTGGTGTCATT
>JAGPOW010001296.1:2155515-2168887 GCA_030014935.1 Caiman crocodilus | reverse complement strand
GATAGGTACTTGGCTGGGGTCCTGTGACCCTGGCACTCGTTTCCTGCCAATTGGCGGGGGGTCAGACTAGATGGCCTGCTCTAGGCCCCTTCTGACCCTGGGTACTATGATACTATGATACTATGAACTCATGGGAGACTATCACCCAGGACCTCCACAAATGGAAGAAGTGTTTGCTGCAAGTATCTCAGTACTTTGAAACCTTACAATGACAACAGGAGATGGAAAAATGGGAGCAGAAAAATTGCGTATTGTGGATCAAATCAAGAATCCAGAGTCATCCACCCTGCATGGAAACATGTGCCTAAATTGCAGCAGATTCTGTTGATCCTAGATCTGGTCATCCATCTTTAGACCCCCAAATAAGACAATCACCAAAGACAATCATTCTTGACTGCAAGGGATTGCCAAAAACATTACTGGGTGCAGGGATGCCTGACTTCCATGGCTGGGCTGTACCTGCTCTAGCAAATAGTCCCAGATTGGGGTGGGGGTATTCTGGTGCCCCCTGCTGCATTTGGTGTTCAAGGAACTTATTCCTCAGCTATTGCTAAAGTGTAGACAGAGCTGGGGCAGGTAAGACCTCTGACCACTGCCCCCCCCACTCCTCCTCCCTTCAGTTGTCAGCACTCTGCCTGGGGCACTTCAGGAGCTCATTATGCATCTGACTAGGTTCCATGCACATGGCCATAGCAGCTGGATACTGAATACAGCATGACACAGGATCAAATCTAACCCATCAGTTTTCCTAATGATAGGGAATGAGACAGTGGAACAGGATGAGGAGGAGTGACATCAATAGAGGCATCAAGTCTTCAGCAAGTTCCTGTTGCCTCCAGGGAATTCCTGTCTGGGGACTACCTCATGTAAGGTTGCAAGGGGTTACAGCAGATAGGAGGAGGTAAGAACAAAGGAGCAGCCTCTGTACATGATATACTTCCCTGCTGATTTTATAGGATAAGCCTGGGAGTTAAGGTGACACAAAATACAGCATAATAAAGTTTAGGTCAGATCCCTTCCTTTGCAACGTTGGGAGATTTTTAAGGACAATATAGAAGAAAGTCAATCATCTGGAATAATTAGTGTCACCATTATTCTAATCTAGATAATCACTTTCTAGATAAGCAAACACCATAGTATGAAATGCTGATACTAAAAGCAGCGAGAAATAAAATGTATTGTTCCAAGTAATGTTTTAAAATTACAAAGCAGTGGTAAACAAGCACTGCACAGTTGTCTCCTTGATAAGCAAAATCCAACTGCAGGTCAATGGTTTTGTTAATATAAGAACTTCCTATTAATTGACTTCCTGGGTAATTGACTCCTATTGAACTTTAAAACAATGTACCTTGCATATATAAACTACACCAAGCTGTTATTACTTAGCCAACTAAAAAAAAATCCAGCTTCCCTTAGGTCATTTGTCACTAAGGATTTCCCTTTTTTACAAATACTAGCCTTCTTCCCCAGTTTGCTGAGGAAATAGTGCTGTTTAAAAAGTTGCAGGAATAATTTGTATTGTGCAAAGGAACTCTCATAGTTCTCAATATGATTTTTTGCAATCTTTCTACCTTCAGACAGAGAGCAGATATGGAAAATTTCTGAGAAATTAAAAAAAATATTCTTTCAATCAGAGCCACTTAATCATCCTTAACTATAACTGTAGTACAATCTGCTAGCAGTAGCAAAGTTTTGATACCGCTGCAGTATGCGGCTTTATAATACTTACTATGTTTTCAGTGGACACTGTGTATATATTAGTTAATTACCTACTGTGTCCTCCAGATACCATGTAATATAGTGCATGCATTAATAGCTCTACCAACCACATAATAATGTGTGAAAATCTGATGTAAAAAATAATCACAGTAACACAATGACCCTCAAACTGTTGCGCAACTCCCCCTGAAATTAATAGGCAGCAGTCCTTTAAGTGGTATGGAAAATCTTGGCCTAAAACTCTATTCCTCTATTTTTTATCTATCAGGTATTATTGAACTGTTTGATCCCATAAAGAACATAGAGTTTCAAACAACATACAGTCTAAGGCCCTAATTCTTAAAATGCCAAAGAGTAATTTTGCACATGCAAAACCATTCCAGTAAATTCAAGGAAACTGCTCACATGTCATAAAGCTGCTCAGGTGCATGTTTACAGGCTTAGAGCAATAATTGAACAGCACTGTAGTGACATGCCAAATGATGGAGCTAATCTCAAAGCAGTTTGGGTTCAATGCTATATTAAAGTTTACATTAGAACTTGTGGTAATATTCTCATCCTATTGAAGTCAATAGGAGTTTTGTCATTGATTTGAATGAGAGCAGGATCTGACCCTTCTTGCTTTCCAGTTGAGGTGGTATGCTGAAGAAGGTACTTCCAAATCAGAGGAAGCATGACAGAAAGTTGGAAAGCAAAAGTGTGAGGAGAACCCACAGGGGTGTTTAGGAAGAGATAAAAGTAGAGTTACAGATATTGTTCAGAGCCTCCAATGAAGGTGAAGATGGGAAGTTGCACTTTGATGTCAGTGTGAAGGGAAAGCTAAAGGAGGGAGTGGTGTGGTAGATGTCAAGAAGTGCAATTTTGGTGGTGGCTTTTACATGGTGTAGAGTATTGTAGGGTTTAAGCTGTTTAATGAGAGGATATTATAGAATAGCTTGTATTTGCTTGAGTGTAGTTTGGTTAGGAGAACAGGCAAGAGAATGTCACAAGGTGTGAACCATTTTTGAAAATTCAAAAAAGATGCACTGAGAAGCTAGAGTAAAGACTGCAAGTACAATTAGTACAATTGTCTAAAGTACAGTTAGAGGTTTGGCTATAGACAAGGCTAACTTTAGACAAGCTAAAGCTTATATAGGTAATAAGAATCAGCATATGAATATTCATTGGAGTAGCATCTATTAGGAATCCTTTTTATATTTTGTTTACCTTATTTAGTAAGCTTTTTGATATTTTAGCCAAGCAAAAGAGTATAAAAACAAGGTCCACTTTGGGATTCTTTCTTTTTGGTCTTGCACTACAGATCTTGTTGAATTGCCCACTTGCAAGGGTACCTGGCTAGTGGCATTTAGCAACTTAGTTTTTCAAATCTTAGGTAAGAAGGCCTTTTCCTTAACGGGCCGGCCCCTGTTAGAAGTTTTTTAAGACTATAGGACTTTGACATTTTAAGATTAAATTATTTTCAAATATTGATTAGATAGGCCAAAAATGTGCATTTTATACACTTTAATAATTTTTTGGATATTCCTTATCTATACTGTCTAGTCATTTATAGCTTTTATTTATTTTGCTATTGAATTTGCTATTAACATTTTAGGTATTCTTATTTTGTGAGTATGTAATTTTGATGAGACTGGTTCTTCAAAACTTTCTTGGTTCTCAAAATCCATCTGAAGGTCAACTATAGATTGCAGGGGTTGGAGTGAGAAACCATAAGAACAGAGAACAGAAGGTTACATAAGTGGAGAGTTGACCAGGGCTTGGAGAAAAACAAGTAGTAAAGAGAAAATAGAAGCATTTTGAGACTATTAATGATGTGATGTAGCTACAGAATGGTTATAGCCATGATTATTGAGGTAACATTATTATACTTATTCAATTCCATGGAAATTACCCCAATAGTCATGGCTATAGTTATTCTGTAGCTACATCACATAATTCATAAATGGCCATAGCAAAAATGCTCATGGTGCAGTCCTGTCAGATTCCAGCAAATCTGTAAATACTGCTTTACCTTGTCACAAGGACGTGGAGAAGGAAGGAGGGAAGGATTCCATGGAGCAAAATAAATAATTTTATAGGAATCAAATCTTTGATCTCATTTTCCTAAAACTATTGGGTGAAGCTGCTTTACTTCAGTAGAAGTAGTAGCATCTGACTCATGAATTAAGAATTATATTTTAAATTGCTTGCAAATATTTGTATTAAAAGTCAGATGTAGGTTTAGGCTCTGCTTAACAATAATGCTTGAAAGCCTTGTTCATCATCATTTTCATAACAGTGCAGTCCTGTCATCTTTCATTCAGATGGGGCCATGTATTGAATGCAGAACGATGGTGCCGATGAACGTGCCCTCTTGTATTGTATGTGAGGCCCCAATAGCTCCACAGTTGCAGCCCCAAGCTAGCATCTGCTTAAAGGTAAATATGATTAAATGAAACTAAGTAATTTACCTAGTAGTCTGTATGATTTGTATAGGTGATTTTGTTAAAGATATATTGATCCTTTTGGGATTTGTATAAATATGTTGCTACTGCTTAAAGGGTTAGTAGGATTTAACACATTTACAAAGTAGTAGCTGTCATTAAAGACAGACCATATTAGCATGGAAGGACATGTTATATGAGAGCACAAAATGTCAGCATTTTCTGTTCAAATAAGCAATGGGTGCACGTTCTTCTGTTCATTATAAAGTAGATTAGTTTGATTTATATAGTCATTTATGCCCTACTCATAAGCACTTAACTCCAATAAATCTGTCTTCATTATTATGTTTACCTCATCTGATTGTGAAATATTACATGAGAAGGTACAGATGGTGCAGTTACTGGATGTGGGATTTGGCCTGACATGTTCAAGGAGGTGTTACTGTAGTGGGGATAGCAGGAATGATGCTCTGTGTGCCAGGGGGTCATGGCTAGGAGACATTTCCAGGAAGGGCATGATACTGAAAGGTTGGTGCTGAAAGGTGAATGGTGGGAGTGAGGACTATCAGGCAGCGAACAAAGGAAGTTCACTACGTGAAAGTAGTTTTCTTCTGGATGTCAAAGGTCATCATTGTCACAGCTACTTTTCCACTCTCTGAATAGCTTAGGGCAGCCTTAATGTAGATACAAGAACAAACCTAAACCACTTGACAATGGCTAGTGAGGACACAAGCTATAGTCCAGAATTTGTCGTGCTTGTGATTCCTAACGTAAGTGGAGGCTGAAGGTGTAATGAAGGTTGACCAATGAAATCCTTCCAGGCAGCATGCTTCAAAGTTGGAAGCAGTTTTCCTTTTATTTTCTTTGCAAATGCTGGCCTGTTTGTAAGAAATTATGCACAACTAACCAAACTGTCATTACTCATTAGTCTGTAAACAGCTCCAGGGGAACATTGACACTGGAGCTCCTCCAGCTTATGTTCTACTACTTTAATAACACTGCCACCAACTCAAGATCTGCATGATGGCCAGGCAAGATGACTTGAGTGGACCTGACAGTTTAAATGTTACTGGAATATTATGCCACATATTTGAGAGCGTTCTTGTTTTTGCAGGACTTAAGCTGCTTACTTACGTATGTCTGCAGGATTGATCCCTTATAGAGTAAATAGCTTGTTTTTAACCTTACTGTGGTTCACAGTTTAAATCTATCCCAGTGAAACGTGTTTTTAATCTGTATTTTAAAGGGCAAGGTAATTTGTCGGGTGTGTGGCACAGGAAATCCTATTCACATTAAGCACTGTGTGACCTGTGAAAGCAAGCTGCCTGACTCACAGATGGTAAGGTGTCCTGCACATAACAGCAATGCTTGGCTGTGCTTAGAGTCAAATCCTGTCCCTGTCTGGGCTCAGGCACTACTGGGTGAAAGGGATTACATCCCAAGTAGAATTCTTACTTAGCATCCAATGTCTGGAATATCAGCTCCCAGCTCCAAAAGACACTTGGGAATTCCATTATGTATCTTCTATTTTCTTTCAAAGGAGTTAAGGTTGTAAATAATACTATCTCTGTCTATAACGTGCTTTGAAAATATGCATTTAAAAGTAGTGGTCTTGGTTCAAAGTGTCCTTCATTTTCCAAGGCTTGTTTGCATTCCTTTTTCTTTATAATTGCAGTAGAGTTTAAATCTAACCAGCAGGGAACACCATTCACAACAATTTAGTATTATACGTGCATTAACCTTTTAATTATTTCTGTTATCTCTGCTTTCTGCTCTCCCTATCACCTTACAGCTGCTATGCTTGTATTTGGCTGTGACTCTATGCAGAGGTGAGAGAAGCCACAATGAATATTCTCACTAAAATTGCTGTCTTTGTCACTTCATACTTTAGCTGTGTTCATTGGGCTGGTTGGAGTGGTTTTTATTTTCCACACCTTAGGAAAAAAACCTCATACAAGCCCAATGAGTGAGTGTTATTTTTCTTAAGGTATTGATAGATAGATACTCAGATGGGAGAAGACAGTATTGATTTGGACATCATTTTCTGTTGGTCATAGTGGCAACAATGCTAGATCTTAGTTAAAACTGCTAGGACGTTGATTAGACATTTTCTGTACTAACCATTATAGCCTTGCTTCAAAATCATCTGATTTAGAACTACTGACATGCACAGAGTTAAGCAACATGCTTAAATGCTCTGCTGAACGTGGATGGTATTATTCAGCTACTTAAAGTTAAGCATGTGAGTAAGTTTTTTGTTGAATTAAGGGTTCAGACTGTCTGCGATGGCTGAAAGAAAAAGCTGAGAGTTTTGTATGAATATGATGAAGTAGTTTTAAGACATGACCTATTTTAGAACTGTTCTAAACACAAGGTAAATATTCACTTCTCTTTCACCTGGAATTAATTAATACTCACTATTGCTACAGGCTGCAGACTAAAACAGTGTTGTAGAGCTCAATTTCAAATATCAGCACACTTGGACTTCTTTAGTTATCATCCATCGTGCTGATTTCCAAAGAAATAATAGTAAAACAACATAGGACCCTATGGCAAAAGGAGTTAGAGTATTTTAAGTTGTTGTTATACTGATGATTGTTTATAATAACAGCTGTCAAAGATTTGACTGAAAAATCTGAATTAATTATTGGAGGGTTAATTGGAGTGCTAACCTGTTGACAGAGTCAACAGCAGACCATGAAAGATCCAAATAAAATGGAAATATTTGAGCTAACCCACTTTCCTCCCACCAGTTTCCGCATTTAAAGAATCACACACACTTTGCAAATAGAGCAGAAAAATAAAGACTGAATTTTGAATCTTAAAAGTGTACATTTGTCGTATGTTATAGAGAATGTAATTTTTCATTTAAAATTCACTTGGAAATACAGAAACATGATGATAAGTGGTCAGTTAAAATAGGACAAGTATGTAAGGAAATAAATGGTGTATTATTTCAAAGAGGGCAAATAATGGAAAGTTCAAAAACATATAAAATATTTAAATTCAAAACACATTATTGTGAACTTTAAATGAGAAAATTATGGTACACAGATCAAAATAAAACCAGTGATGAGTCACAGCTGTAAAAAGTCCTTTAGGCTGAATATTGCTTCATGGTGTCAAATTGGCTTGCTTTTCTCCTCCTCTTACTTAACATGTGCTTGCTTTTCTTTAGCGGCAGGCTGTATGTATTGTGTTCATAATTCTTATTTTGCTTTACTAGCCTATGTTCAATGGAGATACACCCCCTCCTTTACCCATGCATTTGGGAAAAACAGTATCCTGCTCAAAGTGTGGTCGTGCTAACCACTGCGATGCTCGTTTCTGTGACTGGTGTGGAGCCAAGGTATGCGTTTCCAGGTGTGGGCTTTTGCAGAAAACTCTTTTCTCTTTCTGTTTTAATTGGCAATAAGCATTTGTGTTGACAAGTCAGGTTTTGCTCATCTATGACCTGCAGCAGTTCCATAGCTCCATTCCCAAGAATATTGTGGGTTAGAACATGTTTTTTTCCTGTTGTTATTAAACATGTGTGTAAAGAGCCATATTTGTGCAGTGAACAAAGAACACGTAAAGGCACAGGGTGAAATCCTAGTCCCATTGATGTCAATGCCCAAACTCTCACTGACTTCAAGAATAACCATATTTCCTTTGTGGTCTCTGCCCAAAGGAGCTTTTCCCTAGCACAGCCAATGTAAAATTGTCTCCATGTCACCTACTTCTGTATTTCTGAGATAGATTCATTCCCTCCCACCAAGGCAGGGAAGCTCAAAACCATGTCACCTTCTGTCATCTGAGGCCCTGTAAAATTAGAAACTCTGCTATAGATATAGACAATCTGTAATCACAGGTCTCTACAATTATACTATGACAAGGAGAGGGGCAGAGTGGAACTGAATATGAATTGGGGTGCTTTGAAGTAGTGATGACAGAGTTTCCCAGAGGAGAACAACCTTTTAAAATTCTATTTTTTATATTAAGATTGGCAGACCTGGAAACTAGCCTACTTACACATTGGTTCCATTTAAAAAGCCTTGCCTCTGAATGCAATAGCAGTGAGAAGGTTGATGGTGATTTTGTTTTGCTTTTGTCAGATAGGGTTCTGAAACTACGGCTAAGGTCACCAGTCTAAGTTGTATGTCCTGTGGGTTTTTGCTTTCTCTGAATTCAAGCTGACTCTTTTATCCGTGCTTAATTCTGAGAGTACAGAAGATGAATCTTCCTTGTGATATACAGAATGCTTATCTATAGTGACAGCTGCTTTGCTGTACTCCCCAGCCAGGTCCTCCTCCTTGCTACTTTGCTTGCTTCAAGTGTGGTGCAAACAACCATCCATATGCTCGATTCTGTGGATCTTGTGGTGTTTATATTGAACCCATATCAAAACCAAGCTCTCAGAATGGCATGCTGTTGGGCGCCGGAGACTCCTGCACATTTTCTCAGGTAAGCCAGTGTTGCATACTAGGCTCTGATCCCTGTACAGACACTGGGTCATGTCCTCAGCAAGTACAGACTGGTACAAATTCGCATCCTACACCTGAGACTACCATGATTTCTTTATAGAGTTTATGACAGACATTCTCTCGGCAGAAAAAAAAGAAGTTAACTTCACTGATAGAACTGTTAGCTGCAGAGAGTTACTCAGCTCTCATTATTACTACTTGTAATTAAATGAGGCCAAGTCCCTTTCTTGTTAAAGTCTGAGCTTTCTAAATACCTTTTTGTGGTTGTGGCATCATCACTCATGTATGTGCCTAATTTAAGGGTATTTTTGATAAATAAATATGCCATGTTTAATTTTAAAAGATTTTAGAGAAGGTGATAATACATAGTCAGCCTTCTAATATTTTTATGGTGTCAGAACATAAATTGGGTTCTATTAAGAAGTAAGTTGCATGTTTTTTAAGCCTTTGCAATAAACGATATCAGCATTTTTACCAAGTGTTAATTGTAACCAGGAATTATCACAATTCCTTCTGAATACTGTTTGCTTTTTTGATAGCTTTTATTTTCTAGATTTGTTTTTACAGACAATGTTTCTTTGCTTCTTGGGTGTTTTTCTTTGTGCAAAGTGATGTAACTATGCATTTTTACTGTTATCTTTCTTGTCATTTGGACTTTGATTTTTCCCTATAGGTTAAAGGGTTACAGACTCAAGCTGCCTGGCAAACTCTGGCTGTTGCATTGCCCAAACCCAAACTAGATTTATCAGAAAGAAAAGACAAAGGAACCCAGACCATTGGCCTGTTTTACCCATCAAGTAAACTTTTGGAAAAGAAGGAACTTGAACTAGTTTCTCAAAAAGAAAAGGAGAAGAAGATGAGTGATCATAAGCCTCTCCTTACAGCCATCAGTCCTGGAAGAGGTTAGAAATAATCTGATTACACATGGTCCTCACAAAGATCTTCCCTTTGGTTCTGAAACAAAACTACAGTGCTTTACCTTATCTTTTCTTAAATTGGTTCCTATGTGGATTACATATTTCCTAACAGATGGTCTTTTACAAAATTACTCTGGTCTTCCTCTACGCTCAGAACTGTAAAGCCAGTGCCTGGTGCTTTTGCTTGAGGAACCAAATCCCAAAACTTTTCCGTTAATAACTAGCAAGAGGAAGGTATCATTCCAGCATAAACTACAGCTTATGGTCCTTGTGGAGTCATGCCACTTATCAGATTTGGTGAGATCATAGCCAAGTTAAGGATTAGACATGATCATTATTTGGACTGAAGACTGTCAAGGAAAATCCATGTTTCCTCAGAAGATGGTATTCATTACATAAGCAGTATTATTTCTGTCAGCAGTAAATGCCTTGAGGGGATATTGTGTCACTAGATATATTGTCTTTTGGAAGGTATGTAAAAGCTTGTCTACTTGGGGAAATTTACTGGAATGGCTGTTGTGAAATAAACTAGGGATGTTCTGGAAGAAGAGACAGCTAGATTGGAAAGGAGCATTCTTATTTCAAAGTAACTGTGTCCAGACATACATACACACACAAATTCAATGCATTGGCTTTCTATAATCATTAACATTTTATAAGATTAGAGATTTTAGCCCCAATGTCCTGGAAACATTCCAATGTAAGCTGAAAACAAAAGTTTTAAGATAGACTCTTAGGCTGCATCCACACAAGCGTGGATATTTGTTTCCCTGGGGACAAGGAGCAACAGTACACCTTGTGCCACTGCTAGTTGTCCCTGGGGAACTCCCATGCCATGTGCCCTCTGGCACATGGCTGGTTACCCCAGGTGGGGTAGGGGAGGCTGGAGCCAGCACTTGGCTGGCCCCAACAGCCTCACCTGGGGCCCTGGAGGCTTCCTGGGGCTGTAGGAGCAGTGATCCTGCTGCTCAGAGCCTCCTTGGCGCAGGTGCAGACCCAGAGGGGGTGTGCTCGATTGTGTCGGGGGCAGTTGGATCACAGGCAGCTGAGTGTCCCCAACTGCCCCTTTCTATGTCTCCAGGCCCTTAGGGATATAGACAAGTGTTTGGGTATGAAGTACTCTTCCTCAGGCCTCGGAGAAAAAAAATCATACACACCTTGAGCTCCCAACTCTACCTTTGTGGTATTAATGACTCAGCCCTTTTCCCTTATTTTGTAAATTTGCAGGCAAGGCAACATTATTACCTGGGAAATAGCTCTTGTATTAGATCCATCCCTGTAGTGAAATGCAGTACGTGACTTAATATGCCGAGGTGTTTAATCAGAGAAAAAGTTAAGGGACTGGCCCTGAATAGCCCTGAAAAAATATTTAACTCTAAAGACTTTTATATCCTTTCATTGACAGTGCAGTGTTCAACTCCTGAGAGATTGAGCTCCTTTCACCAGGCTAAGCTGGGAAGAAGCTTTGAATTGCCATGAAAACGTGCTAATTTACATATGGTTAGTCAGCAGAGGTGTCTTTGCTGGAGGCTTATTAGTAAAGGACGGAGGAGTTCTTTCGATTCTGCTAGGCCCGTGGAGCTGATTTTCTGCCGCAGTTAAAGTCCGGCAACCATCAGAACTCAGGTTTCTGTACTGTCCGCGCTGAGCTGCCGCCTAGTCCAGAGACTCGTGACCAGGGTGCTAGTATGCAGGCAGCTCTGTTACGCTAGGCAGCTTGTTCATACTTTCTCTAATTCAAACTCCTGTATTTGACTAGTGATATTTTAATTAAAAAAAAGAAAACAAATCAAAGTAAGTGTGTGTGGGGGGGGGTTGTTGTCGTGTCCCGTCCCCCCCTGAGTGAACTAGCCAGAAGCACTACATAGGCAGGGGAAAATGTAAAGGACAGTTTGGACAGGAAAATGAAATAGTGGGACTGAGGTGTCAGTTTTTTGGTCAATGGTACATTTTTTTTCTACTGTATTTCAGGCTGTTTGAGCAGGAACCAAAGGCATTCAGAAGCAAATATAACAAAAGAGCCTCCCCCTTTCCACTGCACGTACAGTAAATAAGTCATATCTAGGTGTAACCAGCTGCTGACAATATGAATCAGGTGTTCCCTTCAAGGTTGCCAGAAATCCTTTGAGATATACCTCAAATGGAAGTAAGTAGCTTGGCACCACGTGGACGCAAGCATATTTCTGGCATCCTGATTTTATGTCCTGATTTTCATGTAAAAGACAAGCAGCTCAGTTTAGCTTTAGCCTAATCTAATGCAACTACAGCTGACTAACTGGGGGTAACATCTAGAAAATAGCAGTTCAGCTGGGTATTTTTATTATGGGAACTTATTCTTTATTTCAGGCTCTAATTTAATTTACAGCAAAAATATTTTAGGGGCCAGGAGAGATGCTGTGTAGATTACCTCTCCCCTTAGACTCCTCCCATATCCTTTCTCAACATGCTTCTTCAAGACTGTCAGGAAGAACAAGACCTGTTGTTCTGGTTTGTTGTGGTTTCTTCATGACTGATTTTGGATATTTGGTTTTCCTCTTAAGTCCACTTTGCTTATTTTCCTCCAGGAGAGGAATGGTTAGAGAGCTATTCCTTTTGTTTAGTCTTTGCTTTCACTCTTGTTGAGTTAATTAACATTTATAATACAGTCATGTCTGGAGGCCCCTGCTGAGCTGGGTCTTATGTGCTAAATGCTGTACAAGCTAGTAGGAAGCCAGAGCCCTCTAATTTTAACCCAAATACATACCATTTTGGTACAATGTCGCCTATCTAAGAATTATCAACAGAATGCAGAGAGTCCACAAAGTCTATTTTCCTTCCTATACAGTATAATTGTCTTGTACTGTCAAAGCCATATGGCAGGACTTATTTTCTGACTTGGCTTCATGTATGTACTGCAATCCTCTATCAATGCTAAGATTGGCAATTGTAAGGTCAAGGTGACTTCTGTATTTCAATTAAAGGAGGCTTGTTGTCACCTACGTGATTTATTTACATCAAAAGGATTTGTACTTTCTGTACTTTCCCTAAGTGCTCTCTAAAATAAAGCTAGTCAGATCCTGATACTCAAACACTTTAGCTTCAAAGGAAATCCTTCTTTCCCATTCTTCATTAATTTGAATATAGCATTGAAAATATTGGATTTGAACTGCAAAATCACTTGAAACCCCTGTAGTCTGAGTTATTAATAATTATTTAGATGGTGGCAGAATCTAAAATATCCTAGACATTGCCTAAACATGGAGTGTCCAGACCCTATCTCAATGTACTGAACAAGGAACAGATGGAAGACTGAGGATAAAGGTACAAGATACAAGCAGACCAGTCAGGATGGGGCACACTTAATATCAGTTCCAGTGGCATTGTTTTTTGATTGTTGTGTGCATAAAATGTCTCTGCCTGGCATGAGCTGATTTCTTGTAGCTTCAGTAGCGGGTCTTGAGAAGGATTCTGCAAGATGAGAGTTAGTGCTGCCAGCTGGAGTAGCTCAGTTGGGAGAGTGTTAGACTGAAGATCTAAAGGTCCCTGGATCAATGCCGGGCTTCAGCAGCTCTCAAGTCTTCCTTTGTTTTTGACCCCTACACAGTTGAGTCGGTCAGAAACTGGCTGACACGGCGCTTCCAGAGAGTGGTGGTGGACGGGTCATACTCGACCTGGAGAGATGTGAGCAGCGGGGTCCCCCAGGGCTCAGTCCTCGGGCTTGCGCTGTTCAACATCTTTGTCGCTGACTTGAACGAGGGGGTGAAAAGCAAGTTGTCCAAGTTTGCTGACGACACCAAACTGTGGGCTGAGGTGGGGACACCAGAAGAGAGGGAGATGCTGCAGCGGGATCTGGGCAGACTGCAGGAGTGGG
>JAGPOW010001296.1:2117044-2150021 GCA_030014935.1 Caiman crocodilus | reverse complement strand
TAGCCCTCAGGGTCCCCTGAATATCCCTATTAAGCCATGGGGGCTTCCGGGCACTTTTGCCCATCTTGCATCGGGCAGGAACGGTCGCCCCTTGGGCTCAGAGGATCATCTCCTTGAGGAACGTCCACCCTTCGTGGACGCCCATGTCCTCAACCCTACAGACCCGCAACGCCTCCTCAGCTAGCCTCCTGAGCTCTCTGAAATTGGCCCTTTTGAAGTCTGGGACCCTAGTCCTGGTGTGGGCCCTAGCTACACTGCGCCGGACAGCAAATTCTATCAGGCAATGATCCCTATCTCCCAGGGAGTCCCGTACCTGGAGACCTCTAACCAGATCGTCCCCCGAGGCCAGGACCAGATCCAGCAGCGCATCCCACCTGGTGGGGCCATGCACCTCCTGGACCAAGTGGCAGGCATGTCGGCACTGCTTCTGTCGGCTTCAGTAAGAGGTGCGATTGCCTCTTACTGAATTTTGGTATTTTGCTGGAACTGTCATTGCCTACAAGGTCAGCACTAGAATCCATGAATTACTGTGGCCTTATTTTTTTAATGATTGCATAAATGCCTATCAGTGTCTTTTAATATTATTCCTAATTGTAAACCTGTTGATCTGCAGTTTGGGAATGGCAGGCAATGCATTAAGAGCTAATTGGTTTTCATAGCTATTAAGAGCTATTTAGATTCCCATGTACTTCAGCTGAAATGCACTGCAATGCAAATGGCCAGCACAAGTTAATCTCTTTCTAAATGCAGCTCAGGTTTATTTGCTGGACTTCTGTACAGTAATGGCTTTACCCTGCCCAAGTAATTACACTGTATGTACCACATTTGCCTCTTGAGTAGAAGCCTGGGTAATTTTTTTAAATGAATCATTTGCTAAAAAATGCAGATGAACCCATTTGCATTTGAGGACAGATGAACCCATTTGCAAGTTTAGCAAATAGTTTTAGCTGGAAACATCTGAAAACAAAATTATGGAAAAGTCAGAGCATGTTTTCTCATTAAAAAAAAAGAATGTTTTTGTTTCAGAATTTTGCCTAAGCTTAATTGGGGGTGTGTTTTAAGTTAATAACCCAAAATGAAATAGAAACGTACCTTTTTCTATTTTCATTTGGCCCCAAACAAGAACTGCTTCTGATGTATTACTTTGGCCATCTTATTAATAATCGGCTGATTGCATAGCCTGGTTCTAAGTTCTTGTTGCATTACTAGAATTGCTTTGAATTTTAACACCAAATTCTCCCTATTTAGTGAGTGAAGAGGGTCAAATCTCAAGCCCTAAAGGGAAAGTAAAAAGAACAAAGAAGACAAGAAAATTTCTAGAAAAAGAAGACAAGCTGCCCGTATGTATTTCCTACAGTCTTATAGTTTGTGAGTGTAGGAAGGAAATTTGAGTTGCAGAAGTGCTAACACTATATCCAAGGGGATACCCAAAGGAAAAACATTTTTTGAAACATTGTTTAGGGAAAGCATTTTATGTGGAAAAGAGCTAAAAGTGTTCTGAAAAAGAAGGACTGCCCTTGACAAATAAAAATAGTTGGCTGATGTACATAGTTTGCAAAAACTGGATTTAATCAAACATCTTCCCACTCTTTGAAAAACCATGTTCTAACTGTGCAGTTTTCATTTCTAATGAGAAAAATTCCCATCTGAACCAAATGCAAGTAGCTCAATGGAAAGATCTAAGCTTTCATAAAACCAGGGGCAGAGATTCTATCACTTGGTTACCTAACAGGAACTTTAATACTTCAGAGAAGGTTGATTATTAAATGGAAACTTTTAAAGGGAAACTAGTGTTGACATATGGTCCTACCATTTATCCAACTGAAGGAGAGAATGGGGGAGAAATTTACCATGCTACTTTGACTTTAGAAATACAGTACACACTGACTCTGTGAATGTAAGGCTTTCTTAAGAGAAAAAAATGATTTTCAGTTTAGCTATGTAAGCCCTTCCAATCACTTCCACCCAGAAGATACCTTATTTCAGCAAGCCACACTCTATAGCATTTGAAAAGCAACAAGAAAAAGCTTTTACTTTTTAAAGCATTTCATACAGTTCCAGCTGTTTCACAAACTACAGTTCAGCCAGAAACGACCTTACCACGTGTGAAAATCCTGGGAGGTGCTGTTTGCATAGGCTATTTCAAGTCTT
Source organism: Caiman crocodilus (assembly GCA_030014935.1). Classification (NCBI taxonomy): domain Eukaryota; kingdom Metazoa; phylum Chordata; order Crocodylia; family Alligatoridae; genus Caiman; species Caiman crocodilus. The sequence continues at coordinate 2,147,870 of JAGPOW010001296.1, read as the reverse complement.
TGGTTCCAGTTAATGTCATAGAATGGCTCCGAGGTCTAGCAGTCCCCTTTTCCTTCTACTCATAGCCACAGAATAGAGCCCACATACCCAATCGGTACGCCAAGATCTGAACTTTAGCCTCAGCGAACAATTAAAAAGAACAATGCATCACAAACTGTATTTTTTTTCATGCACCTTAAAACTGGAATTTAGTTTTATTTGTAAAACAACATTTATTACACACACATACACACACACACACACACACACACACACACACACACACCCTTCACTTTATGATGGTAAATATCATGCCTCCTATTTTGTAAAAACAGGATGGTTTAGGCTGTAATCCTATACACAATTACATGTTTAACCTGACTACCTTGAGTAGTTATTTATTTCAGTGGAACTGCTTGTGGTAACAAAGTTAAACATGTGCATAAGTGTTTGCAAAAGGGGGACCATAGCTGTCTGTAGTGCCGTTGTTCACTATTTGCTCAGAACTGGAAACAACTCTATTTAAAGAAAATTGTGTGTGGATTGGTGAGATTCAAATGTATAACGTTTTCCCCTCAGATCTATTTACACCATCCTTCAGTTCAAGTTGTCTGCCTGTATCCAAGGGCAGAATCTGGACATGCAATCAGATTCTTACTATGTGAATCGTTTTGTTGTTGATTTCTGTATTTCCACAGCCTGAGGCTAGACAGCTACTGAAAGAAGTGGGCCCAAGTGGTGAGGGAAGAATTTCTACGGTAGAACAATTGCTCGATGAAGTAAGTTTAAAATTAGGTCGCTTCTATCTCAGAATTTCAGGAGATAGTCCAGCATCTGGTTTTTTCATAAGCATTAAGTCATATTCGTAAGTCGTATTTATGACTTTTTATAATATTATAACCTCAGAAATTGTTCCTGGGAAGCCAGATCATTGGAATAAAGCACTTAAGTGCTCAATTGTAAAGAAAATTTTAAATAAAACCATAAAGGAAATACATTTACATTTGGATACATTTCCCAAACTTGATGGTTAAGTGATGCTAAAGAAGACTCCCTTGCCTCTAGCAACACTACATCATAAGAAAAAAATCGAAATCTATTGTGAAGTCTCATCCTGTCATTTAGAACCAGATCTTTTACATCATGGCTGCCTAACTTCTGCGTGGTTGGGGACCGCAGACACCCACAGTCCCATACTGTAGGGACCATATGCAGCACCACACAACACCCACCTCTTATTGTACATGTCCCCAATGCATCTTGCTCCCCCAGCCACAGTGTCATCCCCACTACCACCATGCCAGTATGTAACCCAGTACTCCATCCTTCTGTCACTGTACCACACTGGTGCCTTCATACTGCATGGGGGCTCCAGGTGACCCTGAGCTTCCTCAACCCAAGAGGTCATGCCACTCCACCTGACCCCCAGGAGCAGAGGAAGCTCGGGGGAATCCAGTAGCAGCAGCTGGAGACCAAAGTGGGATGTGACACCCAGACTGAGACCCCCCAGGGCTTCATGTGGCCCAAAGGCCACCAGTTGGACAACACTGCTTTACATAATATGCAGACAACTGATGCAGTCTTGTGGAATAGAAACACCAACAGTGCATTTCAACTGCCTTCTCATACACTGCACAATATAATGCAAATATGGAGGGGTCTCAGGGGAAAGCTGGGTAGGAAATGATATGGCACTGGCTAAATCTATCAGCACAGCTGTGCCACCCATCTTGCCTGTGGTAGTAACCACAGAGCAGCTGCAACATTAATCTCCCTGTCATCCAAAGGAATTTGACCCTTTTTGCTTCTGCAACCAGGTATTGTTTGCTATTACTATATTTTGAGCTGCAGACAATTAGAGGATGACAGGAAACAGACACAAATTCATGAAAGTTCATTTCTCCAGGTTTGTGTGTTTCTCAACATTTTCTAAGCATTAAAATATTTTTCAGTTGTTCACTGTGATGAATATGTTTGTTATATGAAAACAGGAGGAGGTGTTGAAATGGATGATTAATTTAACTGCTGTCTTCCTTTTCTCTACTTCAGGGAGCTGACCCAAACTGCATAAATAATGAAGACCGACCTGTTTTAACAGTGGCTGTCCTAAATGGGCATGATGAAGTGATCCCAGTTCTTGTGCAGAAAGGTGCAGATATTGACCATCAGTCAGGACCGTAAGTGATCATTCTCTAAACCAGGGTCTCCAACCTTTTTAAGCACAAGAGTACTTTTGGAATTAAAGTGCAAACCAGGAGCTACCTCAGTTGGAGCCCAGGCAGCTCATCCAGAGGTGTGGGGGGAAGAGGGCCTCTCGATGCTGCACGCACCCTGATGGGGGCCTGGGAAAACATGCCTCACCCTCCCCACCCAATCTTTGCATTGCCATTGGCTGCAGAGGTGACTGCTATTGCACATTGGGGCTCTGTGCACTGCTGCAGCTGGCCTGGGAGTAGCACCATGCCACATGCCTACTGCCACTGGGCTGTGCTGTACCCTGCCCACGCAGCAGTGGGATGCATGAGGCATCGCACCGCTCCCAGGGCAACTGTGGCAAGGACCAGAGCTCCAGCATGCAGTGGCAGCTGCCTCTACCCTACACACAGACTGGAGGGGCACATACCCCTGGGCCTCCTGCAGGGTACACACAGCGGCAGGAGTCTCCCCTTGTCCCTAAATGAGCCACCTGGGCTCCGATTGTCCCATGACCTGGCCCAACCAGGGCCCCAGTCACCACAGCCCCTGCCTCTGCCCCGCTCCCTCCCTCACTGAGGGGACCTCAATCTGCACCCTTCCCACCAGTTGGCCATACTATACCTATACATTTTGGTATTTGACTTGGAGTTTTTTATCATAGAAAATCAGAGCTACCCCTGCCCCCCACAGAACACAGGTCCAGACCCCTCATTCCCAAGCCACAGCCCCCCAGCCTTGCTGGTGCCCTTGACTCTCCACTCATAGCTCCCTTCCTCCCCCTCCTGCTCTGCTGGAGAGGACCCCCTGCTGCCAGGGCTATAGAGCCAGAGACCCAGATTCTGCAGCCCCCTGCCCCTGCAGCAGCACCTGAGCCCTGGCTGCTGGCTATGGGAGGTAGCAACTGCTGCAGCATAGTGGGTGTGCTGCTCCTTGCCACTGCACACACTTCCTGGGGGAACCTGTGTGCCCCAGACATGCACATGGGGCAGGTGCAGGCTGCCTACTGTGGGCTCAGACTCCCTGCCCTGTTGCTGTCCCCTGGGGCCTCCGCAGCCGAGTGGCTGGAACCCGGCACAGCAAGGCTGAGCAGGGCTGGGCAAGGAAGCTCCTTGCCACTGCAAACTCTGCACTGCCCCGGTGACCTGCCCCACAGCAGTAAGGGGCACAACCACACACCGCTGCCGGCCTGGCAGGGGATGCCTTGCCAGGGCAACATGGGGCCTGCATGGCAAGAAGCTTCCTCACTCTGCCCTGCTGTGCTGGGTCCTGCCCACTGGGCTGCAGAGCGCAGGGGAGAGCAGCAGGGTGAAGAGCCCAAGCCCTCATCAGGTAGCCTGCCCCCACCCCGTGCACAGGTCTGTGGGGGCACAGGTCCCCTGGCCTCCTCTCAGGAGTGTATAGTGACAGAGCCAGCCCCGACCCTCAGACGAGCTATTTGCAACTGCCCATTCCCTGCCCAGGGCCCTGTGACTGCATGTTCCAGCCCCAGTCCCTTCCTTCCCCACTATGGGGGCCTCAACCCCCTCCTCCCTCCCTCTGCCACTTACCTGCAGGAGCTGCTCTCCAGGTTGCCTGGTGGCCACATACATATACCTGTACATCCCCTGCCTAACCACCCTCCTCCCACTCCCCAGCCCCTTGAAGGCTGGAACTCTGCCAGTCTGCAGTGAACTCACTGCAAAATCCATGTTTCTGTTTAAATGAAATTCCAAGTTTTCTTGGGTAAAAGAGGAAATTTGCTTTTTTTTTTCTGTAGGAAACTGGAGTCCCAGATCCATTTATCACCCCTTCCAAATGTTTCCCCTCACTCTATTCCTGCCTTTCTTTCTCTCTTCTCTCTGGTCACCCTCTTCTCATTTCAATCCTTTTCTCCATTAGGAAAAGGTAGTATACAACTTGTTTTCTTAAGGTGACACTCTGCCCTGCCTTTTGCCTGACTTCAGGCTAACACAGCTAGCTACCTTGAACTATAAGTAGGTATAAGATCTCTTCATCCAATCCTTATCTGTCCCTTTGTTTTCCCATAGCAGAATGATTGACCACTCACATCAAACCACATGGTAAAATTTCATTCCTCTTGTTCAGGCACAGTAACACTGCTCTTCACGAGGCTATTTCATTTGGATTAGAAGGAAAGAAATGCATCCAAGTCTTGTTAGGGTAAGTACAGTAGTTTCATAGTTGTAAGGGGCTGGAAGGGACCTTACAGATCTTGGGGAACAGAAAGACTCTAGTCTACATTCACTACAGAAAACTAATAACTAGTAAGTAACACATAAGAGCTTCCTTGTGTTGTGTAGCCTCAATTCAAGTTGATATCACATCACTATCTGTCTTGCATAACAACCAGCAGAATCAGATGCTCTCATTACAGCATCCATAAGCAGCAGAATCTGGCTGTAAGCAACTTCTTTCTGATTCCAGTTAATTTCAAATAGTTTGAATATGTTGCTTCTTATTTATAGCTGCAATGCAAGCTTTAAGAAGAAAAATACAAAAGGACAATCAGCATATGATCTGGCTGTGAAGACTGGGAATAAAGAAATAATAGCATTGTTTACAAGTAAACTTGGACAGGGACTGTTAAACAAACTCACCAAACCCAAGAATATTATTCTGACTGATGTTTGACTGCAATCACCTTGTTGAAAGTAGAGGTTATTTATGGTCAGAAGAAATTTATGGGACGGCACTGAATTCCCCCAGATTTCAGGCTCTAGATTCTTTTTTTTTTAACTAGGTATCACTGAAATCAGTGACATCTGACTACAATGTCAAAAGTTTCAAATCCTATCTAAAATCCTTAAGCAAGATTCTTTTGTAGTTCAAAAAGAAGTCTAAGAACTTCAGGGTTAGGCCCCAAAGGAATACCTGTGCCTTTTCAGCATTATTCATCAACTCTGTGGAGGTGCCAGTAGGATCTAGGATTGACTGATCAGCCTGTTTTACATTTTAAGTATAATGCATTATGAATCATGTAGACCAGGGGTTCCCAAACTGTGCTACATGTACCACGGGGGAAATGCAGGACATCTCCAGGTGACTATGCAGGAGAAACTGTGTAATGGCAGATTTGATTTTCCTTATAAATGGCTTTGAAGGGTTAAAACATATGCTGGTAAGGGTACATGGGCAGCTGGTAAACCTGGAAGGGGGTGCACAATAAGAGAAAATTATTTGGGAACCTCTGATGCACACTGTTGTAAAAGGACAAGCGTTACGTTTCATTGTAGGAAGCGTTCCGAGTAGAGTTGAAATAAAATCTTTGTTCAGTGTTTTGTCTTATAGACATTTATTTATAAATGCATCAAAACAAAAACTGGAACTGTACAGGAGACTTTCAAAAGCCACCGAGAGATTTGTGAGAACTCAGCTAAGAATAACGAGATGGAAGTGAGAAGCCCTTTACAGGGAGAGCAGAGCACTATCCAAGGCTCACTCTCCTGCTGGAGCCACTGGAGGGTACGATGGCAACAGGAGCTGTTCAGCCACTACAAAGACGTGACCGCCATATTAGCACCACTACCAGCCTCCGTCTCAAGAAATGCAATCACTCCAGCAGTCAAACAAGAGCAGATCTACATGCCTGATGCTGCCTGCAAGTAACAACTAGAGAAAACACTCAGGTCAGCTTTGCAATGTAGCGACGCATGTCCTTTGCTGCTTCTTCAACCTCTGTCACCTTCTGAGAGATCTGCTTTTTCTGGAAAGAGAAGAGAAATTCTTCAGCTTAGGGACGGGCACTGTCATACTCAGCTGTCCCAGGACAGAAGGGAGATCAACCAATCCTGGCAGCACAGAGAGAGGGAAAAGGGGATGAAGAAAGCAAGCTGCACAACAAGGAAGTCATATTGTGGGGCCAGGATGTCAACTCGCAGCCCTCATGACCAGAGGCTGCATTAGCCTCCCTGAACTCAGCGTAGGGTTAAGCAGGCCCCAGAGCAGAGCTGCACGTACAATCGTGTTTCTCATCCGCTCCTTGTCCAGCTTCAGGAACTCCTGCAGCGTCAGGTCCGCAACCTCCTTCTGAAGGGAGAGAAAGGCGCAGGCCGGGGAGTGCTTCCGGTGCTCGTCCCTAGGTGAAAGAACCGGGCTGGGTTGATGGCTACCTCCCAGAGCACCGCTGTACTCCACAGCCCTCCCGAGCCCGCTCCCTTCCGCGCTCAGCCCCTGCTGCTCCCGCCTGCGCGGGAGGAGGGGAAAACTCACGCGGGGTCGTCGTCGGGCTCCCAGCCCTCGAGCTCCTTGAGGCAGAAGAAGCACTGCGCCACGTCCGGGGAGTTGTCGCTCGGGCGGTGCACGAACCCCGCCGCCGCCATCTGCGCCATGGCCAAGGATCGGGGGTCAGCTGGGCCGCCCATCCCATCCCATCCCGTCCCGCCCCGCCCCGCCCCGCCCCGCGGCTCACCCGGCCGGGAGTGCAGGCGCAGCCCTCCGTGAAAGGCCAGGCGCGGAAGGTAGCAGCACGCTCCGCAGGCAGGTAGAGGCGCCACTCGGGCGGCAGCACAGCCTCCGCCATGTTCAAACAGCCGCGGCCGCGCGGGGACTGACGGGAGTGGGGCGGGGCGGCGGCTCCCCCCCCCCCCCGGGCGGGAGGCAGTGCGCGTGCGCGGGGGAGGGGATCGAGGTGCCAGTTAGCGGCCGTTGCGTGGGGGTGGGGCGGTTCTTAACGGGACGGGGCAGGAGCCGTTCCCCCTGGGCTGCGGGAGTCGTTTGAGCGCGCGGTTCCTTGTCGTGTCCGTGTTTAACTCTTCATCCTGCAGGGGTGTAACCAGGCTCTCTGCTCTGCACTGGCTTTGATGCCCCAGGGGTCCGAGCAGGTTATCTTTGGTTTTGCTTCCCTCTTAAATTGAACAATCCAGCCCCAGGCCCCTCGCCTATTAGCAAAGCTTCTGGTTTATTTCTAATTGGAGAAAAACAGGTGTTGTTTCATGTGGGATGAAGCATGGGTGTCTGGTGCCTCGAGTCGGGGGGGGGGCACGTGCCCCCCGTCAGTGACCAGGGCGGTCCCCTGGTGACAGATCTCACTGCCCAGGAAAGCAGCCACACCACCCAGCGGTCTCGTGGCCACTTTTGCTGGTGGCCCAGTTCCTTGGCCGGCTGGCACTCACGGGGAGCGCTGGAGCTCCTGCCTGCCTCCGTGCTCGCCGGCCAACCGGGGAGCACAGCCTGACGGGGACCCGTGCACCGGCACTCTTCCCTGGGAGAAGCACCTCACCTTGTGCACCCCCTGTCCAGCACTGTACATCTGCCTCTGCCCGCCCATATGCAGACACATGCTTGTTGTGTACCACGGTTTGAAACATGAAGGCTGTGTCCGGGTAAGCATGGCTTTATGGCATGCAGCACAGGGGTAGGATCCCAGGAGATCCTGGGGTCAAAAAAACCTACAAGGAAAAAAAAGGCAGGGCCGTGCACATGGGGGCAGCCTGCGCAACCCAAAACCCGTGCCCGGCCAGCTGCAGCCACACTCTGGCTGCCAGCCAGGCCCCCAAGGTAAGGCTGCTGGGGCCAGTGGCCCCTACCCCACCCGGGGTAACCTGCCACATGCCAGAGGCATGTGGCACAAGCACAAGTGGCAGCAGCACAAGGTGGACCACTGTTTGTCCTCAGGGAAACATGTTCACACTCACGTGGACACAGCTGAAAGCTTTGAGGCCCACAAGTGAAAAAGGCATACCCATTGCACTTACATATTGATAGTTGCTATTTCTTTGATTGCAGGACTCAAGGCTTTTTTTTTTTCCACAAGTTTTCATTTTTTCCCAGAATGCAGCCAACTTCCCCCCGCCCCGCCCAGGCCAGGTGAGGCAGAGTTTGATTTAAAGCTTTGTTTAGAGCTGTTTAATAATAAACACAGGGAACAAATGGATATTTGTTAAACACTCAACAAGTCTTCCCTCATGTGAAGGAATGAAGAGTTTTTAATCCAGGCTTGGGCTTGTCTAGACTAGATAACAAGCTGTTAGGTAACATGCTGTAACTAAGTATGTTATTAAACATCACTCCGTACCTAAGGGAGGGAGAAGAGATGGCTTAATGGTTAGGAGTATCAAGCATGCATTGTTGGGTGTCAAACACGCAGGTTAACGATCTTGCCCTGGCACTGTGACCTTAGCTGGGTCACTTAATTTTTCTGTCCCAAATTCTCCAATTCTAACAGGGCTAGCAGCATTTCCCTGCCTCATTGATGTGGGGAGGGTGAACAATTCAAAATTGTGAGGTGCTCCAACAGCAACATTGCAGAGGATGCAGAAAATGTCTCAGACAGGGTTTAACACCTAGAAAAACATCAGATGACTACAGTCAACCCTAGGCTCTCTAGGCATTGGGCAACATTTTTTAGAAATAAACCTTTTAAAAGTAAAGCCCTTGACAGCTCCAGCCAGATCCTCTAGTACAGGGTTCTCTGATTTCTGGGCAGCTGGAAGCCTCACGCCACAAGGCCCACAGAGCAGGGAGCCAGCCACACACCACGCAAGTGCCCCTTCCCCAGCTCCTCCCCTCCATACAGGCTATCCAGTGCCCCCCGCCACCCCTGTACAACTCCCCTGCTGTGTGTGCATCACCCACGTCCCACCCTCCCAGCCCCACCTGCCACCTATCCACTTGCCTAGAGTGCTTGCAGGCTTTCTTCCTCAGTGACAGCTCAGGCACTCCAGCTTTGGGATGCTAATGGCAGAGCAGGGAGAAGGATGGGGGGCAGGATTAGTGAAGGAAATGGAAATGATCAAAGGTGGGTAAATGCAGCTTATCCCCTTGGTCTGCAAACCCCCACCCACCTAGAACCTGCCACCCTGTATGCTTGTGGGAATGCAAAGAAAATGCATTCATACATACGCATGCAGTAGGCATAGCAAAACACGAATCAGGCAAGCTGTGACTGCTTCCATTCCCAGTGTTGTTTGACATTAAGACATTCCTCACCAATGCAGGCAATACAAGATGTCCTGTGAGTAATCAGATTCCTCTTTCAAGGTAAAGTGGCAAGCATTACGATGACCAAATAATTTCATGCTCAAAAAATTATAGAACAATACACTTAACATAGCCAGCAGCTCACATGTGTAGCAGATCTAAATGCAAGATAGCCTGAATGCAAAAGGCAGTTTCCCTGCTAGATCACATTGACATGAACAGGCAACACCATTCAGAAACAATTCAGGTTTCTTTTTCCCTTTAAGGAGAAAAGTGAATTTCATCATTAGTCTTAGGTAACTTTGTTCAGCTAAACTTGGTTGTGCCAAAGTGCTGGTTTGGCATCCAAAATTGTAGTCGTTGAACAGCTTGATGGTGTTGTAGGTAATTCACTTTTGTGGGGTGTTAGATTGTTAAATCAGTGTGGGTGTTGGATTTCTAATCAGTGGTAGGACTGCTTGGTATTCAGGTCTGGGGCAGAGAAAAAAGGAGAGCTGCGGGGGAAGGCAGACTACATGTGCTTAGCTCACACTTTTCACTGGAGAATTCTCCCACAGAAAGCAAGCTGCTCCACTGAAATTTTTGTGTATTTTCATAGCAGCAAGGACAAGATGGCAGTCCTGTTTCCATGGCCATTAAGTTCTGGAAGTTTCTGACCAGACTGTCATCAAAGATGATCTTAGTGCTAGTTATGGTGGCACTCAACTTTCATACTAGAATGTGGTGGTGCAACAGAATAAACACTACACGGGGTGAGTCCTGGCTAAAATAAGTCATTTGGAAGCCAGACCGTCCTTACATATTCACAACAAATTGTTTCAGAATATAATAATAATAATAATAATCAGGCATCTAGCTTTAACCCTCTAATCCTGGGACCCACAGGAACAAGAGACAGCTCAGTAGCTGATTTTCCTGGAACAAATTCAAATCGAAGAGAATGCAACCATCAGTATATAAAGATTTATGCCTCCAATTCACTACCCACAAAACGCCAGAGACCTCTTTCATACATGTGTGGCCACCCAACACCACACCCTCTGGGCACACTGCAGTCTCCAATGTATTCATTCTCCTAGCACCCTTAGGAAGTAGGGAAATGCCACAATTCTCCATTTACAGATGAGAAACAGATACAGAGAGGCTAATCCTCAGCCCTTTAAAGATGTTTAAGTACATAGCACTCCTTCGAGGATCTGGGTTTCAATGTCTTGCCCAAGGTCATGAAATGAGAGTCCCGCAGAGCAGGAAAAAGAATCCAAGTCCCAGTTTAGGAGGCTAACCATCCTGGCTCCCAAACAACAGGGCTGCAATTGTACAGGTATAAGATTAAGGATCTCTTGAAAATTGAACAGGACAACTTTGTCTAGAAAACTGAAAGGACAGTTACCTTCATCAATCACTTACGACAGTTCTTGTTTTCATTATAACCACCTCTTTCCTGCTTGGGAGGAGTGAGGGAACAGCCAGGACAGGATCCTACATGACCTCTGTAGATGTGTAGCGGGAGGGTTAGGTATCATCCCCCCAACCCCCCTGCTGCTCTGGAGCACAGTCCTCTGGGGGGAGTCTGGAGCCTTCTCCAGGCATCAAGCAACGTGGCTTGTGATACACTGCAAGGCTACAGCACGCTACACATTCCCCTGCATGAGGGGAAACTCGATGATGAGCCAAAGCAGAAAATATTCCCTGTTGGGCATGCTAGCCTTTACTTGACATTAAAGGATGAAGGTGCGAGTGAAGGGTGGAAAGTATCTTGACAACATGTATGAGCACAGCCGAATTTGTCCAAGAGGTGGGCTTTAATTTCATTCATAAAGACAGAGGTTTTTTTCCTTTCCAAGTACAGCTAACTCTTAACATTTGCAACATCAAAGATTTTCACATACAGTCATCAAATATTTGGAAATGCGCATGAATGCTGGGGCAAAACAATTCTTAAATGGTGCTGAAAGTCATACAACTTTTTCTGGTAACAATTATATTTTTGTTTCAGTGAAGACAACACTGGCTACACACAAATACACGTTATGTCCATTGCTTTGCTGCTATCAAAATGTAGACTCCATTAAGGCAACTACTACTATAGTCAGGCACCTGAAATGTACACTGGGTGGACTTAAATAAAACAAAAGGCCAAGTGTTTTCTGCAGCTACACAGGCTTGACATTAAGGCTGCACAGTAGGTGCAGCTCACATTCAAAATGTAGACTGTTTGTGAGTTTGGCAGGTTGTAGATGTGGCAATCTGTCAAGTGACTGTTCACCTGCAGGGAAAGTCAGGGGAGACAGAGCTGCCAAACTGTGGACAAAAAGGATGAGTCCCCTTTGTGAGGGAAGCTGCTCATCCTTCTTTACACGATCTGTTTCTTCGCTTATACCATCACATTTAGAGCCATGGAGTGGGTGCTTCTGAGGAACATTACTGCCTCACCTTTGTCCCTGCTTCTTCAAGGTTAAAAAAGATGACTTATGTAAAGCCAGGATCAGATTTCGCATCTCCCCAGTCTCCTGTACCCAATTTCCTCTCACCACAATATCTATAGCATAAGGGCCAGGATGCTAGAACTGGCAAGGCTGAGCCCATGATTGGAGATGTATCTGTAGAGCTGATTTAGGACTTCAAGGACTGATGGATGGATTTCATAACTTCAGAGAGCTAATTTGGCAGCTCTTATATCCAACCTCACCTAGCTACAAACTTACCTGACATTCTGTTCCTGAACACAGAATGATATGCACCGCAAGGACTTCACACTGAGCACACAATGAGGGGAAACGCCAAAGATAAGGAGTAGGGCAAGACACTTCCACTAACGCTTTTCTGGGGGAGCATATTGACATTACATTCTTTATTATACCTAAGAAATGATTCTCATGTTGCTGTTCTGACCTCATCCTAACTTACGCAGGATCAGCATCCAGCTACATTGACTGGGGCTGTATTTTCCTTCATGCGTCTATGATATAGTTCCCAAAAACATAAATCACAAAATCCCTCTGGGCAACTGAGTTCAGGTATTTTTCATGTTCCATAAATAACATCTGGGAAACGAAACTGCAACACAATTTGTATCAAGTCTGGCCCCTCTGATGTCTCCTGGGTTTTTGTCAAAGGGCCTCGCCAAAATCATGGACAAGAAATTTCCCCTCTAGAATTCTAGCCTTCCACTGGTTTTAACTGTGTCCTGGTTCATATTTCGAGGCCTCTCCCTTGGCACCCCATTCCAGGTCATAAATCATCTCTGGTTGCATATTCAGCACACAATGTATCATTGTTGATGTTAGCAATAAATACATCAGGGCACTTCAGCTCTGCAGAACCGCCAATGGCTTCAGCTGAAAGCCATGGTAACTCTTCGTTCAACGGATCACATTTTGCATAGAGCTGTACCTAGCCCTGGTGTTTATCATCGTCGCAATCTCAGAAAGAAGGCGTGCTTACACTCCTTACTGTCTAAGGGGTAATATTTGTCATAAAAATCCAAAATGTATTCTTCAGTCTTAAATCCAAATTTTTGGTACAACAGCATAGCTGGGTTGCTTGCAGAGACGTGAAGGGTTACATCTTTGCCCATGCAGGTCTGCCAAAGAAAAAATACATCAAGAGAATGAGAAAGCCTCCAGGGAAAATGAGGAGGTGAAGGCACTTTTAAATTCTGAAATTTAGCTAGCAGAGGAAATGTGAGAAAATAATCAGCCCTGAAAACAGGGAAATTACAACACATAGCAACAGTTGCAAGTAGATATGAATTTTGCTTGCCATCAAGACCTCTGTGCTTGAGTAACTGGAGTTTTGGAGGGTGAAAGCAAATCCGCATTATTAATTTGTCAGTTTTTCTCTCTCAATTGCTATGTAATTGTTAATTAAAAAGCAATCTCAGGGTACAGACTAATCTCTCATGCTCAACAGCAGCGGCCTGAAGAAACAAGCCAAGCCAAAGGGCTTGGTTCCACTCCCAAAACCGTACACTTCCTTGTCAGCATATAAACTTGAGCTTGCTACCTTCACATAGGCGACACTGCATTGCCCCAGGTCTGTTACACTGGAATTCCAATACCTCCCACCCTGCCCCTCTCCCAGCCCTCAGGGCACCGAGCCCTCCTCCCAAGAAGTGAAATATTTCTGTTCAGATAGTAAACAGAAATTCTATCACTGGGTTGGCAATCTCTTACTCATTAGCAACCTGATCGTTCACAAAAGAGCTCCAATAATAATACTAATGTAACAGATTTTCAGACCTTCAGGACTCCTTTCACCTGTTGACTGGAAAGCATTTGACAAACACTAAACAGACTAACTACGTGGAGTAGGAGTAGGATACAGCCAGTTAAGAATTTTAATGATAGTCAGTTGACTTAGGCTTGCAAAAAAGAAAAAAACACACTTCTCATTTGCAGAAGGAAATAATAAGGTCCAACTGCAGGAGTGCCAAAGAGCATTCAAAATGGGCCATTTCTGGAACAATACAAGGACTCAGAGGTTGTTGCCCACTGGGACAGACACACTAATGCAAGACTCCTGAAAATACATGCACAGTTCACAGTGCATTGCTTGCCCCCCAAGGATGGGCATACAGTTGGATCAGAGTCCTTCCTAAAGCTTCATCTCAAAACTATCCAAAATGTACCTCTGGCCAATCAGTGCAAAAGATACAGACTGAAAAAAATCAAACAGAAACTTCATGTGTGGTGACAATCTCTCATAGCTGCTGGAATCTACTGATGATGCACACAACGTTTCACATCAGCCCAAAGTCTGCTTGGCTCTACTTAGCTTGATGGCAGTCCTTTGTTTACAATCTAGTGTAACTGGGAACAAAATTTGCTGAACAGTTTGCTGTGAATCATGTGAAAGGGAGTGGCACTTTTCAACACTGACCCACTAGTGTGCCTCAGCCCTGCCACAGTTATCAACTCCATCAGCTTTTGTGCCCATCTGAGTCTTGGCCTCTCTTCTCTGCGACTTGTCTTTACCAGACTTCTATGCCTTGAATGAACCGACTACCAGGTGAGTCACAGCAGTACATCTGTAGGCTTGTCTACACAACAATACTCCAGAAAACCAGAAAAGGTCTTGGTGACTCCTTACGCATACACCATAATCCAAAAGGACTGACAGTTGCCTACTACTAAAGCTGCATTAGACCGCCATCTGGACACTTACTCAGGATATTAAAAGGCCCTGACCTACCCGATCTTACTTCATGTTGGAGATGAAGCAAGCTAACTCAAGGCCACTTCAATTCTAGGTTTCTATGTAAAGGAAAGGGTTTAACACAGGCGTAGGCAATTATTTCTGCTGGAGGGCCGCCTAACGAGTTTTGGTGAGCTGTCTAGGGCCACAAAGGTAGCCCTGCCCCCTGACAGGCATCCTGGTCACCACCTTGGGACTGGAAATCCTGCTCCATGTCCCTGACTTTTGCCACCAGAAGTACTCTTTTTGGAAAGGGGGTTTGCCATCTTGGAACTGGAAAAAAACAAACAAATTATATACTAAAAATCAAACATCTACAATAACATATTTTAATTTCATTTAAAAAAAATGTTTGTGTCCTGATTTATATGCATTTGCGTCATGTATCTAGAGGTAACTGCATAAGAGCTCAAAATTAAGCCTAACTCTTGTATACGGGAGGTATGGGTGGGAGGGTATGGGGTTTGTGTGGGCCTGTGGGGGAGGGGGGGTGTGGGGGGCTGTTTGTGGAGCGGTATGGTGGGGTATAGAGGTTTTCTAGTGAATGTGTTTGTGTGGATGTGTGGGTATGGGGTTTGTGGGAGGCTGTGGGTGAGTGGAGGGGTGGGGATGTGTATGTGTGTGTGGGGGGGGTGCATGTGTATGATAGGGTTTGAGTGCCCCCCCACCGCACACCATAAGCAGCAACAGCAGGGAGAGCCCCGCAGCGGCATGCAGTCCCAGCGAGCCCAAGGACTGTACGTGGTTGGGCCGCTGGCCCCACCGCACAAGGCTCACATGCCCAAGCTCCATGCCACCAGGGGGCGCCCTGCACAATGAAGCCGGCAGTTCAGATCACGGGACTCCGCCCAGGCAACAGGGAGAGGGGAGGAGCCAGCCCAGCCATAGCGCGGCGCTCCACGCTGTTCCCCACGACCTGTGCGTAGCAGCGAGCGGGGCCGGGCTGCCAGCTCCATTGCGCAGGGCTCCCCTCAGAGGCGTGCGGCTCGGGCAGAGAACCTGGGAGCTGCGTGCAAGCCCCACGTGGGCACAGCAGGGTCAGCCTTGGGCTGGACCAGATACAGTGAACTGGTAGGCACCCACCCACAGGCCAGATGAAATCACCTGGCACACTGAATCTGGCCTTTGGGCTGTACTTTGCCCACCCCAGGTTTAACACAACTAAAATTACCCATTTCAAAGTCGCAACTCCAGTTAATTCAGGGTAGTCTTCCTGAATGTTCCTGTACAGAAGCCCTATAAATGCCAAGAGGGACACTCCCTTTAAATCTGATCCAGGGTGCCAACATTTGTTCTTTATGCCAAACATAGCTGAATCTGAACCAGCAACTTAGGCCCTGAGCAGGTAAATGGGACTTCTTTGGAAAACCCCAGATACCTTGTAAAACCACTTGCAGTCACAGGTTACAGCTCTCTGAGCCAAGACACGTCTGCCCTCACCCTGGGAATATTACCCTGGTTCCAGTGCAGGGCAGCTCCTTGCTAAGCACGAGCCAATTACTTTCAGGCTTTAACCTTGGGGTTCTCCGTCTCCGGGCAGTTCCACGTGTGACTGGTAGAAATGAAAGATTGTATCCAAATTATGCAGTGGTCAGCAACTGGGATAGCTGCTCTGACACTACCCCTCGGTGGAAGGAAGGCATCAGCAGAACCTCCTCCGTGTCTGAAACTAAGATTAGCTCAGACAGCACGGACTACAGCACCTCTTCTCTATATCCAATATTTGCAATATTGCTGTTGTATCAGCAACTGGCCGCTAATGAGCAAATCGGAATTTAGCCCAAATACATACAAGGTTTAGATCATGCTGCTGATCTGAGCTGTCCTATCCCTATTTGAAAAAGTCCTTTCAACAACTGCAGTTTCCTATAATGCTTTTTCACTGTATAAATTCCCTTGGGGCTGAGGAGAACAGCTCTACCATGCTACTGAGCAAACAAATGAACAATAGGTGGGAAAAAAGAAAGAGGCACAGAAAGAAAGAAACAGCACTCCTGACGCTGTGCTGTTTGCATTTGTACATAAGGAGGAGGACAATGCTGGGCCTAAAGCAGGGGAATGGGATCTTTTTTACTACCTGAATCAGATGGTAGATCATAAAAGTTGCAATCCCTGCTCTTCTCCACTCAGGATGAACGAACAAAAAAGAGATGTAAGCCTCGTTGTATTTCACGTCCGGCACCATGAAACCAAAGGCGATGATGACTTTTTTGTAAAGGACGACAACACTGAAATCTGGATACTGCAAGCACTCAGACAAATCAATCCCTACAGGGGGCAAGAAAAGCAGAGCTACAAAGAACTGCAAACCAAAGGGAAAATGTTAATGCCACACAAAACCAAACAGGCAGGGCATCTGGGACTTCCATGGAAACTAACAACCTTCTCAAAAACATATGCTTTGCAGGAGAACCTGGTTAGATCCCTTCCTTTTGTTTTCATTTTCAAACTGTGCACAGAAAGATGCTATCGACCCAGCATATAATGGCATGAAATGGCACTGTTGCTACTGGCTTTAATGGAACCAAGATTTAGCCCACGTGTAGAGGAAAATCCCCTACAACAATGGTTCTCAACTGGGAGTCCACAGCCCCCGAAGGGCCACAAGTAGGTGTCGGGGGGCTGCAGGGGCTTCGGATCTGGTGTGATCATGATCTCTGAAGTCAGCTGGGGCATCCCATGCCCAGGCTGAGCCTGCTGCCAATGCTGCCACCAGATTCACGGAAAAATATGCATTTTCTCCTTTAAAGGAAAAAAACATGGGGAATTGCGGTTTTCCCCTTGCAGTCTGGCAGCATTTCACCCTGCAAGGGTATGCTTGGGGCTACAGGGAACGGAAGGGGCAGATACAGCAAGGGGCACATGGCAGCCAGGCAGCTGTGGAGAGCAGCTCCCGGCAGGTAAGGGGGGGAGGGGCACATGCCCCCACTGCCCCCCATTCCTGTGCCCACAGCCGGCATTAGGCTGCACCCTGGCCAGACAGGCCAGAGGGACCCAGCACAGGAGGGCAGAGGAGGACAGTGAGACTCTTTGCTGCCACCACAGGGACCTCGAAAGGCAGCCTGAAGGGAGCAGCAGTGGC
This sequence comes from Caiman crocodilus, assembly GCA_030014935.1. Lineage (NCBI taxonomy): Eukaryota > Metazoa > Chordata > Crocodylia > Alligatoridae > Caiman > Caiman crocodilus. The sequence goes on along the minus strand of JAGPOW010001296.1, from coordinate 2,130,499 downwards.
TGGGCCATGCCCTCCCCTGCCCCACACCCCCATCACTGCTGTGGGTTGGGAGTTAGGAGCACCAGCAGGGCGAGGGGGCTGTGGGTTGGGAGTGAGGAGCACCAGTGGGGCCAGGGGCATGGGGGGTATGAGTGAGCAGCACCAGGAAGTTGGGAGAGAGAGGGGCCTTGAGTCCAAACAGGCTGAGAACTGCTGCTCTACGGATCTTGCAGGAGTTGGTGCTGAGAAATGTAAATGGATTCACATGCAAAACATGAAGACCAACATTAAAGTGTCATTCACCTCTACAAAGTGACACCACCTTCATTGAGGGCTCAATTACCTAGCCATTATGATGATGCAAGCATACACATATGGACCGTTAGCTGGGGCTACCTAACCAGCTGTAATTTCACAGGCTGGCTTGCCTCATGGTACCTACTCCACATGCCCAAAGCCATCCAGCACCTGCCTACATAAGGAGTCAGTGCAGCCATTATAAGAGTTCAAATTCACATCTTCCTTGAAATTAGAGTTGTTTTTCTATGCAGGCATACCCTAAGATGTGAGATAGTTAAGAATCAGGCCTTAAGCATTTCCTCAATTGCCAATCACAAATCAACCTAAGGATGATGACAGTGGATAGATGTGCAAAGCCAAAACAATGAGGAGACAGGATATAGTTTTCAGTGACAATTATTATTCCTGTTCAGATTCAAAACACCACGCTGCAGTGGGACCACACAAAAGGATTAATCAGTCAGTCTCTTTCTTGAAAGAGAGCTGGGTGGAGAGGGATTCAAGAAATAGGGAGATGATGGGTGTTAATTATCTCAAGGCTGCAGTTTACTGTGAAATGACTCAGAGTCTGTCTGTACAGGAACACTGTAGCACTCTAAACAGACTGGTACAGGTGAAATGGTATAAATCCACCAGTGTGCGCTTATACTGGTATAAAGGTCATTATCTCAGGGCACAGACACACAATCTTTCACAAGGTAAAGTGGGAGTGGGGCTTTACTGTGCGTCAGCTGCTCTGTGGTAACTGATTGCATGCATGTTCCTGCCCCATGGTAACGTGAAGTTCAATCCTTCCATACCAGCTTAGTCCCCTTTCACTGATGGCACCCTCCATTCCTCTTATAGAAGCTGGCCTGCTGGGCCGCCAAGAATACGTGAATCTTGGGGCCAGAAAGAGAGCACAAAGAGGGGGCCAAACTCTGTAGCCTTGTGGTTAAAACACTTCCCAAGTTCTAGTCCCTGCTCCATGAACTGTTTATACATTAAAGAGTCCTTGGAGAAGACACCCCTTCTCTGCCATGACTGCAAGGTGAACGAAAGTGGCTGTAGCTGAAGCCAATAGGCTTTTTATTACACGTGCAAGCATCTCAGAGGTGCTTTAGTTCAAAAGCGCTCTGCCACCATTTTCTGCATGCTGACACGCATTTCACCACTTATACAACTGCAGTCGTTGCAGCACCTGGCATGTCAGCTCACATGCAAAGCAGACTCAATTAATCAAGTCTGCTGCAAAGCAGCAAATCTCTGGCACATTGCAGGACAAAAAAGTATGTGTATAAATGCCCAGTGAGGCTGGCACATGTTCCACGTTCTCAAAGCTAACCTAACAGATTGGGCCCTGTTGCAGATGTAGGAGCTGCTGCCTAGCATCTAGCTCAATGGTTCTCAACCTTCTTAGACACCCTTTGAAAATGCCAGATCTTAATTTTCACTTATTATCTGACTACAGAAAATTAATAGGGCAATTCTTCTGTTGCAAAGGAGTCAAACAGCCCATGACAGTTCAGCATGTTTTTCACACTCCAGATTCCTACTTGAAATTTCTGGGTTTACCTTGCGAATCACATTTGCTCACCTAACAGTGTTAACACTGCATGGCAACTCATGGCACCCATGAAAGGATCTCAAGGCAGCCCACAGCATCCTAGTTGAGAACCTCTGATTTAGATCCTCTAGGGCCCAGGCAGGCATGAGACTCCGTTACTCAGACAGAGGCAGTTCTGCATAGGTGCAGAAGCACCTGGGGAACTTCCAAGCCCAAAAGTGAGTTTAGACAATTCCAGGGTGGGAGATGCTGAGTGGAAGTTTTTGGATTGCCATTTAGGATTTAAGCACCCAAGTCCTTCTTTGCATCTAGCCCTTGAACCAGAGGAACGTGTAACACTTTCAATTCACGCACTATTTTTTATTGGAATAATATCTGCCCACAGGTGCACAAGCCCTTATTCTCAGATGTGCTTGGACTGGTGTAAAGAACCTTCCTATCCATATCATTGCCAAAACAGGCCTTTGCAACAAAAACAAGGTAGCCTTGACTACAGAGGAGGCATGCTTGAAGCCCAGACAGGAGGCTGGTGAGTGTTGTGGGTTTTTGATGCCTGGTGGATGGAGTCTGTGAAGGAGTGGACCTTCTGTCCCCTTGTGCCATTACATTAGCTGAGGGAAGGTTCTCAGATCCTCATCATGTGTCACCTGATTTATTCAGGACTTGGGATCACAACAAACACCTTTCTACATCATGGGGGAGGCTGTGGTGAATGTGCTCAGCTTCTGGTATAAATCAGAAAATATTTCATGCTTTCCAAAACACCTTGGGTACAGAATGACAGGCCAACTTATCTCTTCCTGATTTTGGTATAGTGGACTATGAAGCCCTGATCCTAACTGGTGCTTTTTGGTGCTACTGCAGTGCCATTAATAGCAAGCGATTATCACAAACCAAAGCACACTGCAAATATTTGCTTTTGAACACAGACCTGTACTGCCTCTGTATTCTAAAGAACTAGCTTGCAGCATTATAAAGGCTGATCCAAGCAGGAGATCAACATTACCATTATTGTCCAGTACTGCCTGGAACCTCCAGTTGGGACTGGTGCCCCTGCAGGAGCATGCTCATTGTAACAGACAGTCCCTCTATCCAAGAGGCTCAGTGTAGACCAGGGTGCTCAACCGCCAGCTCACGGGCCAGATCTGGCCAGCAAAGCTCTCCATGGCTCCAGAAATTTAGCAGTGCAAGAGCAGTGGTACCAATGCTGCCAAATCTCCAGATCCATGAGGAGTGTAGCAGGGAACCCCTACCCTGTTATGAGGAGGCTAGCAATAAGTGCAGGATGAAGGGTGGCACAGATAACAAGCTTATTGGAGACACTGGCTCTGATGTGAAAGAGCCAACCAGTAGAGTGGAAGAGGGATGCTGACTCATATAAACTGCCTCCCTTGTGAGCAGTGGGCGAGGAAAGGGCAGGAGCAATGTAATGCAGCAGACTGCAAGACAAAATCCAGGGACAGGCAGCAGCAAGAACAAAGCTGGTCTGTGCCTGAGGCAGCCCAGAAACTGAGGAAGGCACTACCAGGGGGCTCTACCAGTAAAGTGGGGTAATCTACAGCCAAGGTTTAGGACTTCCGTGTTTCTCAGAGCCTGTGGGCTGATGTTTATGTGTGGACCTAGCATGGGAATAGCCTGTGTTGCTCTTTCATTATGGTTTGGCCTGGTGGTTTGTGGATGGGACTAAAGGTGACTAAGGGGAAGTAAGGAGGTCCTAGTTGGCCTGGTGAGAGAGAAACAAAGGGGCCAGAGGGCTAAAGGTCCCAGAGACAGAGTACGCATGCCAGAAGGCACAAAACAAGAGCAGAACTAGGGACATCTGAGAGAGATTTCCCTTAGCAAGATAACCCTTGATGGAGGGAGGAGGAAAAAACAAGATTATGGTGACATAGCATGCTCCTCCACCACTCAGATGAGGGGTAGTCACAAGTAAAGTGGCAGAGCCTTGCAGACTGGGGTTTGCCTCAGGGAATAAGTCAAAAGGAAATGCCAGAGAGAAAAAAAAGGACCAGATTGTAAGCAGGCAAGAACCTAACACAATCCTAAGACACCATGATGGTTTCTCCTTTAAAAAACTCAAGCTTGAAGAGGAAGGGAAGCCCACTGGGTAGATGGATAGATTTGTTTGTTTTCCCAGGCCAGCAAAAACCCACAGACTTCCCCCACCAGGAAAAAACAAAGACGTGGCAGGGTAGGGTAAGGAGAGTGAGGCTGGACAAGAGACTAAACAGATTCACTCTTGATACTCATGCTGGGACTACAGGCTCTGGGCCCTGAGTACTAGCTCTAGCAACTGATCCCAGCGCACAGGGCTGGGTGGAGGCAGTACCAGGCCTTAATCCCAGAGTGGGGGGCTGGGAGGGGGTGGTGCTGAGCCCCTGGGACCCAATCCTTGTGCAAGAGGGTGGGGGTGAGGAACCAGCCCTCAGGACCCAATCTCAGCATGCAGGGGGTGGGAAGGGGAGGTACCTGGGCCCCAGGGCCCAATCCCAGCACAAAGGAAATAGAAGGAAGCAGTGTTGGGCCCCCAGAGCCCAATCCCAGCACTGAGAGCAGGGAGGGGTTAGTGCTGAGCCCCCAGGGTCTGATTCAGCACTCAGATGGGCCCCCTGCCACTCATGGGATCAAAAGGTTGAGCACCAATGGTCTAGACAGATGATACAGATAAAATAAATGCTCTGGACCCTACTTTAGACCTGAGGCACAGAGAAAGGAAGGACCTTGCCTAAGGTCACACATAGTCTATGACCGAGCAATGAACTGTACCCAGATCTCAAATTCCAGCCTTATACATAAAAGCCTTACAGTTACAAGGGCCTGCTCTACACTGCCTCTGCTGCTGACACTTTACATCAGTCAGGCCCCTACAGTAGATGCTGCTCTGCTTGCAGTTTTTCTCCTGGCAGTTCACCAGCTCCCCTCAGTAGAATCAGTTTGGCTGGCAGAGGCCATCTGCCACCACAGCTTTGTACAAAGCAGAGGTGTGGCTAGCAGGGCTACACTGGCTACCAGTATGCTCTTTTTATACCCCTTGACAACACAGGCAAAGCCTGGAGGGAAACTTCCTTTGAAACCAGAAATAAAGCAAGCCGGTGTCTCTCTTCTATTTTATGGTCGATTCTGCAAAACACTCAACAAATGCTTAATTTCAGGTATGTGAGTCACCCTGCTGACACTGATGAGACTACGCACTTGCTCAAAAATACAGTGTCTGCTTAAGTGCTGTGTTAGTGGAGGCATAGGACTAACTGTTTGCCTTGAACAGATCTTGGAAAAGAAAGGCTAACACTTCTCCAGCAAGGGCCATCTCACTGAGTGCCTATTGGGTAAATCAGTGCGTCTGTCGAATAACAGAGTCAGGTAAATACTAACTGAAGGAAAAGACTTGGCCCAAGACATTTTTTTAAAACAACCTCCTCCTTTCCAGAAAACCGAGTATTGTTTGGAATCCTACCAGGCCAGAAGAATTCATGGCACATGGAGTTTATAGTGGGGATGTGGTTAGGGCGAACGTAGCAGTAATCAATGGGGGCTTCGGGCTCAGCCTTCCAGTTCGGATCATTCTTATACAGATGGGCCCGGATTTCTGCCAGCAGCTGGAGTTTAGGAGGCTTGGTCTCATAATCACGCCTGCCAGTGGAACAAACACAAACAACAACATGAAAGACAAGTCAGTAACATTATCATCACTGCTGAATGTTTGCTGCCCGCTCTTCTGATGGGGCTGCAATGGCCCCAAGGTATCTTGCCTTCTATTTGTGGGAAAAATTATGACCACCCAGAAAACAAGCTGTTTATCAGAAACCAGGTTGCTTTTGCAATTCCAAGCACTTGGGGTCAGTCTGCTACAAAGGAGGTGAAATTCAGCATCTAGCAAACATACCTGATGTAAGGTTTGAGGACACGAGATGTGTAAGGACTGACAATACTGTGGTCTGTCAATAGATCTTCTGAGCCAACCAGTCGATACAAGAACTTTGTTGTCTGATGCCGATATCCCTTCATAGCAGGCAACACTGTCTTTATAGCGAGATAAAAGAACACACACATCATGGAAGCCATGACCAGACTCTCCCATTCAGTAACTTAACATCTGGAACTGAAAGCAGAGGGAAAAATCTCCTTATAATTAGGGTTTCCCCCTGTGTAACAGGAAGGTCTGGCACCTTCAGGTTGGTGGTCTAGCTCTGAGTTCTCTCTAATTTCAGAACCTGAGCCTGTAAGATGCTGAATGCATCAGTCACCCACTGAGGTCACAACGAATGCCCATTCTCTTGCATGGCAAGAAAACAGTGCAGTATACTGACATGGGCACTGATAATAAACTGTTTAGGCCAGTGGTGGGCAAAATGTGGCCCACGGCCCGCCAAGCTATTCTATCCGGCCCATGGGGCCCCTAAATATTAATTTTCTAAATTTTTTATCTGCCCCTGGCTGCCGGTCATGCGGCCCTTTATGGTTTGCCAAAACTCAGTAAGTAGCCCTCTGCCCAAAATAATTGCCTGCCTCTGGTTTAGGCAGTCAGGACATGGTGGCAGAACCAGCAGACATCTGCATTTTACTAAGCATTACCCAAGAGTGGGCTTGGGAGGATATTTACATGGGTACAACCCATTTGCAAAATGAAGCTCATTCATGAGAGCCAGCCTCTGGGGCAGGATGGCTGCACCTTGTAGCAGAAGCCCCAAAATGGCTGGCATCAAGAGTTATCCAGGGGCTGTCAGCACTCACCTGGTACCTGTCCAGGATTCTGAAGTCCTGGCTAGTAGTTCTGTATGTCGCTTGGCCTGCAGGAGGTCTGGAAACACTTCCTTCTTTAGCTCCATAAATCCCATCAACCAAGAGCAGAGCAGCATTCACAACCTGGTCCAGGTCAAAGAGTGGCAGCCCCCTTTCCCGCTTGGCCTGTCGGACTATCAACTTGCGCCTCAGCCTCCGAGCCTCTGGGGTCATGCTTACAGCATTGGGACAGGCCTCCAGTCTTTTTAGAAGCAGCTTTTCTTCATAAATGCTAACAGATGTGTGCTTTGGTGCTTTGGGCTTACTGTCTTTCTCTAGTTGGGTTTTCCTCTTGTCTCGCCCCCTGCCCTGCAGGGCTGCATTTGAATCTTCAGCGTCTTCACTGTCACCTTCCATCCTTTCTGCTTTTTCCTCCTCACTCTCTACCTCCTGCTTGATCTGCTCAGGTGTTTTCACCTTCTTTCTGCTTGTGATCATGGACCCAGGCCCACTGGGTGGAGGCAGGTACTCGATACCTGGGTCTATGACTCCATCACCTTCCATCTCCTCATCATCTGTATGGAAGACCAAAGCAACTTAGGAGGGACATACAAATAAACAGCAGCAAGCTGCTATTGCAAGTGAGGAAGAAAATAACACTAAATTTACTTGTAAGCTTCTATCTGTCCTTTATTTTGGGTCTTATCTTTTCCAAATGTGAAGTGATTTTAGGCCAAGCTGGAGACATCTTAATGGGAGTCCAGTTTTCAGAAGGCACAGAGCACCCATTCTTTAAAAATTAGGCCCTTAAGTGGTCTTGCAGCCTAGTTCCCTAGAATGGGGGTGTCCCAAATCATTAATCTCTTAAAAATTTATGTTCAATTTTTTGTTTTCCGTTTTAAAAGGGAAACACTTTAAATTGTGTTTTTACTTAGTCGTTTTCTTGAAAGATCCTAACATGAAAACTAGTGTAATGAAGTGCAGTTGCTGAACCAACAGAGTTTACGGACCAGATCTCTAGCTGGTATAAACCAGAGAAATTCTATTTAAGTTATTGAGACTGTCCTGAGTTACGCTAGCTGAAGAGCCAGATCTGGCCCAACTAGTCTGTCAAACCCTTGCTTGCAATGGGTTGTACTTGACTCCATTAATTCTCCCACTGATTCACTGTAGCACTGAATCAGCCTATTCCTAAAGTAAAACTTCCTTCATTTTGAGTAACATGACCATTACCTGACCTAGAATTAGGATCTGTTAACTGAGGATGTTATGCCTGTATTCAAAGAAAAGCACAAATCCCTGATCCTATATAAACGTATAAACTCTCTCATTCACTGTTCTTGCCATTGCAGTTAACACAGAGTAGCATTTCAAGGAGGAATTCCTGGGGGAAAATTCTTCACAAACACAGAACAGGGAATGACACCTAAATGGGATCATGTGGTTTCTTCCCGCTGTAGCATCTATCACTGTGAATTAGGTTTGCATGTAATTCAGAAAAAGATTTCACTCTTCATCATTGTCCATCTTGCTTTGAAATGAAGCAAACTGCCTGTTCTTTCCTCGATGTGAGTTCTATTGTCAGAAAATTGCACATAACTTCCCATTAACCAAAAAATGTGGTATCTCTTACCATGAAACAAGGCCTGCGGTGGCATGACATCTGGGATGAGATCTGCTTCTGAGAGCAAGCTAGGAGTGGCAGAATGAGAGGCTGGTGTCCCAGGAGCAGAGAAGTCCAGTGAAGGAGATGGAGATGGGCTGGTCAAAGGAGTACGATCTGAGGAGCTCAAGGAGGAAAAGTCAATCACCTCTCCCTTCTCCAGAACCAGGTCAGGACGGCGGCCTCGGCTGGTGAATTTGACAGGGGTGGAGGAAGTGCTTCGGTCCAAGAAACCAGCTGCCTCCTTCTGTGCTCTCCTGATATCCTTGGCTTCCTGCGTGCGAGATCGTTTCTCCTTCAGCTCCATGGCCGACTCCACTGGGTTGCGGCTCACTCGTTTCCGAAGCCCCTCCACTGTAATGATGGGATCCAGAGGTGGTTTCGAAGCTGCCAGAAAACAAAGACGACTTTTATTCCAATAGGCCCAGGGCTGCCAAGGGCTTGTTACTCTTCCTCTGCAGCCATGTAAACTCATTTTGGTAGGAATCTTCAAGAATGGGTTCAAGTCATTAATGAAACTCATTCTTGTGCAAGGCATCCAGCAGAACATCTAGGTACCACCAAAGCCCTCTCTGCCCAGGAGTCGCTTTCACCAATGTGAATCAAACAACAAAAGAATAGAAAGCCAAGGAGACCACAGACAAAGAAACTACTAAATTTACTAAATTTCATATACAGGAAGACATTCCAAAGGACCAATGCCCTTGGTTCCTTCCAAAGGCAGCATGGGCAAGTATACTACAAAAAGGGTATAAAAGATCATGTGCATCTTTTCACATGGTTATAAACCTGGAGTAACTTCTTTGAGGTTGGCTGCTATGGTGTGGGGCTAGGGTAAATGAGAGAAAAAAAATAATCAGCTCCTGTAACATTCAACGCACACATACAAGCGTGCCCTTTTCATGCCTCACCTCATATCTTCAAATACATCCAACTCTGGCCCAGCCACCCCTCCTCATGCCATCATCACAGCAGTTACCTTTGGCTTTCAGTGCTGATGCAGACAGCTTTTCTCCCTCAGGTTTCATTGTTGGAGGCTTATTGTGAACAAGTTTCCACCACCCCGGCTCTCCAAATTCCTGTGCCCCCGAGCGGAAAAACAAGGGGCTTCCCACAGAGAGACAGCCAGCAACAGTGCTCCACCATGTTGAAGTCTTTTTCCTAAGACAGGAGAAAAGAATATGAGTGACAGGCCTCCATTCACCAATAAAGTTTTAGTAGCACTTCCTTCTCCCTCCCCAAAAACAAGTCACAGAAGATGCTCACGTATTCTTTGCATACTCTGATGCAACGGTTCATTTGGTTTCCAGATTTCACCTTTCAGATATGTACTCTTCTTGATTTCTAACAGGCCATATCAAGAGGGAACCTGGGACACCAAGTCAGCAGACCCAGGCTAGAATTTATGGGCGATTTATTGTTCATCCTGTCAATCAACTCTACACACAGGACACTGCAGGGCTCCATTTTATTCTCACAGTATCAAACGTGGTGAGCTTACAAGTAAAGAGCTGACTTTCTGAGCTGTCAGTACCATCGTCTTTAAGACATTCATATTAAGAGATTCTACCATCACAGAACAGTCCAGGCCTCTACTGCTGTAGCAAGTGTCAAGAAAGACTCTAGCCTGTTCTCCTGAATCACTAACAAGTCAGCACAACTAAGAAGAGGCTAAACCTAGTTTGTTAGAGTCAATAGATAGGATCCAGACTATAAAAGGGAAAAGATCTGCTGAATAAGTGGTGTTCTTATATGGTCTCTATTCAGGCAGATCTTAGTTAAACTCTTGAAATTCTTGATTTCAGTGCATTTTAGCAGAGTCTTTCACTGTAGGACAAAATCCCTGGGACTAGGCCCTACAGGGACTGAGATGCTGGAGTGATACCGTCCACTGAAACTCACTACCATGAGTCAAGTGCCCAGGCACATCCTGTATTGCACAAGACAGTCAGGCACCTAAGAATGGGATTCACTAAAGCTAAGACATGGAGCAGAAAGACACCTATGCTCCCCAGTCTCCTGAGTGCTGTAAAGGTGGAAAGTAAGACTCCTCTCAAAAGTTAAGAACCTAACTCCAAGAAAAGGAAAGAGTCCTACCCTGGCTCAAACTACAAGCTCTCTCATAGAGCCATGCTCATAGACAACCCAAGAAACACAATACCTTATGGCCACCAGCTCAATAGTCATGACATACTGAGGAGACCCGTTTTCAAATCCCAACTCTGCCTGTTATGTTACTCTATCCTCAATTGAATAAACAGAAAAATCTCTATATAACCTGGGATTCCTGTTCTCCAGCTGAGTAACAAAATTGTCCCCAACTCTGGTCTCCATCCTGAGGAAGCGTAATGGCTTTACCTGTTTCCTAGTAAGAAAGTCCAGTGTTTCTCAATGAAAGCACATATATCTTCTTTCCACCTAAAATACCCTTGACGGCCAGTTCCTTCCAGAGACAAGTTGTACATTGCCAGCATGACAACCTGGAATGCAAAAGAAAAAACTTAATTCAAATACTGCTTCTAAAGGGGAACAGTCCCCTAACCTCCTAGCTTATTTTACTTAGTTATACAAAGGTTTTAACTGAACCACACCAATCTAGGTAGACCTTGCTGCATTTACTCAATTGCCCATCATTCTTCTCCTAAGGATTCCCCCATGCCAAAGGAATCCTGAGCCATCTAGTTATGTGCTTTACAGTCTTCTACACAGTGGGAATGGCAGAAAGGGGCTATATCTCAACTGAAAACCTGTATGAACATGTGTGGGGAGGAAGAAATCTGTCCAAAGAAAAGGTAGGCAGCAAGCGTTCCACTTGGCTCATTTGTTACAAATACTCAGACCAGGGTCTTTGTAACGTCTCTTGATAAGAATCCAATAGAAAAGATGGGCTATAAAATGCATGGATCACTCTGCTCATGAATCGTATTTGCTAAGTACAATCCATTTACAGGGCTTTTTGTTGTAGCTGTGTTGGTCTAAGGACATAGGCAAGCAAGGTTCTTCAGGCAGATGTGATATCTTTTATTACATCAACTGAGTAGAGCCTCCCTTACATACCTTTGCCTTTCCCCCCACCCGTTTCCCCCTTCCCTTCCCTTCTCTACCTTTTGTTTTCCTAATTTGCATCTACTTACATTCTCACTGACATCCTGTCACACTTTTAACTTCTTTTATTCCTTGGAGTCTCAGAACAGCAGAGACTCCCTATGCCGGAAGAAGCGTGACTATGCCCAAAAGCTTGCAAGATCTATTTACAGAACATTCGTATGCACCACAGGTGCCACTGGACTTGCTAAGAGCCAAATTACAATAATTGCAAAAGGCCAAATTAAAGTAGTTGCGAATATCAGTCTCTCCAAAATGACAAATTGCCAGTTACATTAAGCCCTTCTGGCCTGGAATGAAAACATCAATGCTGAGGCTAGGGCTGGAGCCTGGCACAAGCTGTTCAAATGCTTCAGACACTGTTTTCCAGTGGAACTGATTCTCCACATCCTTTGAGCTCTGAACTCCAATTCTGGGGGAATGGTCTCGTATAAATGCACTAAGGCATGATAGCTTCATGTTGGAATCTGCTGCTCTAGAACAGTGGTGCTCAACCTCCAGTGCTCCCCAAGGGCCCAGAAATTCGGAGAAAGGGAAGCAGATGCAGCACTGCCACTGCTTCCCCGCCATCAAATTTCCAGATCTGTGGGAAGCCCCATGAGCTAAATGCCACGGTCCTGGGCACCAGACTGCACCTGCACGCAAGGTCAGGCTGAAGCCAGATCTAGTGTGCAGGGCTGGGCCTGTGCACAGGATTGCTTTGCACAGCTGGATCCACTACACAGATGGTCAGATGTACCACCTGGGACAGGGATGACATGCCAGATTGCACTCATGGACCAACACTGTGTGCCAACTCCACACTGGAGTTTCTCAACAGAAAGTTGAGTACCACTTCTCTAGATGCTTATGCACCGATCCCACCATGCAAGAGTGTCCCACCAATGACAGGAGACTGGTCATACCTTTAACATCAGTGGTTTTTTTAAGCAGGTGAGAAAAGATGTGTGCAACAAATCACTCTCACCCTGAACCCAGGAATCTATTCCCCGATTCCCTCACCAAGACATATGGCTACTTCCCTAAATTTCACTCCACTTGTGCCTTCAGCTGGTGGAAATCTGGGAAGCTGCATTTTCTTTGCTTTCTCTTCACCTCTCTTTACTGTTGTCTCTGCCTTTGTGTCTCTTCCTCTTTGTCAATCTTCTGCGCTAGTGGAGGCTGACAGCAGCACTCACTGGACCAGACTCTCTAGGGTGGCTAAGCAGACCTCACTATGGGAGGGTGACCAATCTTTGTATTGCTAGGGAATTACCTGAAAGCACCAATCCTGATATAAATTCAGGCTGTTCTTTCTGTGTCCTACTTGCTGCCACTGGCCCCAAAGTATCTGGATGCCCTGGCCATATAGTCTGTCTTAGGTGATGCCAGAAACAATGTAGGAACGACAAAAGAAGGTCAGGGAATTCCACAAGCAGGTGGATCTGTCAGCTTTGCTCTACTTAATGCTGCCAGAGCAGCACAGAGCAGCCCTCAAACATCCTGGGGCTAGCCTTTTCAGTATTAGTCCCCACTTTTCTCAGACATGCACCATCTTACAGACCTCTGGCCACATTTGAAACTTTACAGATGTCCAGCAGTGGACCATCAGCAACTGAAAGCAAAATGGATATTGTTAATAAGCCACGCTATAGAATACACCACTGCTCTCCTGAGAAGCAAAGACAAGTGCCTCAGTGCCACAGCATAATATGCTGGTTGAAATCCTGTACATGACAGTGATTATTTTTGATACAGAGGTAACTGCGCTCAGAAGGTCTGCTTTGTAACACAAGCTCCTAATCACAGCTGCTGAACTGGCTTGCTCCCTCTCTTCCCCTCCCCAAATCAGAAGAGCAGAGAAGCACTCCAGCAGTTATGCACACTTGGTATACATCAGCCTGACTCAGTCCTATGAGAACTGAGTAAATAGCCCAAATTTGCTTAAAGCTAAAGGTGAAGCCAGCCTAAAGCTATGAAATCCAAACCTAACCTCTATATCATACAAGGAATCCCTTCTAAGAGGCATCACTAAGACTATCAAACTTACTGTTAAATAAAAGCCCAAAGGGAGTAGGAGGGCGCGTAAACCCCTATGGCTCACTAGGAGCATCCGGGAATGTCTCCTTGCTAAGAGGGAGGCATACACCAAATGGAAGCAAGG
>JAGPOW010001296.1:2082681-2109907 GCA_030014935.1 Caiman crocodilus | reverse complement strand
ATATAAACCAGACCTCATTAACCACAAGAGCATCCATATTTAGGATTTGCAGTGGCTAAACTGAATTGATTTAGATAAATTTGGGCACTGACAACACACCAGACATCACTCTCAGAGGATCTGGGTTTGAGAGGCTAGTTTTAAATATCCTGCACAGCATGGGAGCTGGGGCAGAAAAGGATATATGGCTATGTAAGATTTTGCTCTTCCCCTAAGAAGACATTAGGACATCTGCTTGTCTGACCAGCAGGCATCCCCCGGCCGTCTTCCTGTACACTACAGCCCGCCCGCCTGTCTTGGTGGGCCAACCGCCCGCCTGTTCTCGCCTGCCACGACTTGATCTAATGTTCACTGATGTTAACAAGCAGGAGACTGCCCACTCGTACCCCGATGCCAGGGGGCGATATCTGCGGCTCCTTCCATCCCCACACCGCCGCCCAAGCCTCACTGATGGCATCTCAGTGTTATACTAATCGCCGGCCCCACGCTGGGCCCCAGAATCGTCCTACATGGACCCTCCTGCAATCCCCCCGATCAGGTGGCCTCGCCGCCGTCATCTGGGCTACCTTGCCCCCTGAAGCCATACCCGCGCTGCTATCCCTGCCTCCTGGGGACAACCGCAGTGCCTCCATGCCCTCTTGGGCGTGGTCCCCCAGGGACCTCCGGCTCCTAGCCCTGGCCCACCTCCGGCCAGTCGGGACCCCAGACCCCCGGCTCTTGGGCGTCCCTCGCGGTGGGCCCCCAGCCCTTTTGGCTTCCATAGCCCTGGCCCCAGCATGGGCCAGTCGAGGGTACACGCGGGCTCAGGCGGGTCTCTAGCCCCCTCACTCTCTCTCATACTGGGTCCACCCTCTGGGCCCTCCAAACACAACCAACAGGGTTACCCACCCAGCAGTGGGTGCAAAGGGGTTATGGTGCCCCGACTCACCTTTCACCGGGGTGGTAACTGGCCTGGCATTTCCTGGGGCTCCCATGCCACTGACAGCCCCACCAGGCCACCCACTCTCGGCAGGGTGCAGTTTCAGGTCATGCCCAGGACCAGGAGCCTCCTTCCATCCCCTTGCAGCTCCCCCATACCTCTGGGTTCTTCCTAGCAGCTCTCCAGCCAGGCGATGTTGCTGCCTGGCCTCTTGCAGCCAAACTGCCGGTGTTTATATAGGTGGTCTTCATCCCAAAATGGCTGCCCTAATCAGGCACCTGGAGGCTGCTGGCTCCAGGGCCTTAAAGGGGCAGGCACCTCCGGTGCCCTGCCACGATCTTTACCAGCGGCAGCACCCTTTGCGCACTCTCCCCTAGCGGCAGGCAGGCTCAGTGCCCAGCCATGCTTTCACTAGCGGCTGTGGGTTCAACACCCTGCCGTGCTTTCACCAGTGGCTGCGGGCTCAACGCCCCACCACTCACTCTCCAGCGGCCAGCAGGCTCGGCACCCCGCCGCCACAATCTCCTCCAGTGGCCGGCACTCCCAGTGCCCTGCCACAGCTTGAATCTTTGGAGGTTCTATCCATTCCCACTGAGGTCCTGCTCAAACCTAAACCATCTCCCAAGCCCTGCCCCCTTCCACCTTGCACTCAGCTCTTTCAGCCTCCTCCCAAGGTTTCTGTCCCCCAGCAGAAGCAAATATGTGGGTGCCATGAAGCCTGAGGCCATCAGACCCTAGATTTGTAAAGAAGAATATCAGTTCTTCCTTACAGAAAGAAATTTCTGAATAGAGCCTTGAAAATACAAAGGATTATAAACAGATTGTTATGGAAGAAAAAGCCCTTGGATTATACATCTGCAACAGGAGACAGAAGAACAGTCATTCTGCCTCTAGTCTTCAGGACAGCTATCTGCACACTGGTGTGATCAGTCTGGATGGGAAATGGTTCTATCTCCAAAAAACCGGTGGGGATAAAATACTCTTTCATCAGCTCCTAAAAAAATGCTCACGTTACCCTGGTCACCCAAAGACCTGGAACAGGTCTGCCTAGCTGACCAACAGACTCATCTGACCCCTTCACCTCTGGAGGGTTTTACGGGCTCCATCAAATCTGGCAATACTGCATGTTCTCTGCCAGCTGAATAACTGTTACATTTCTAACCCTGCGGGGTTCTCGCATCCTGAAGTGGTTTTGGACGACCTGCCCCGGGAAACTCAACACCATGCTGGGTACAGAACAGAAATACTGCTCAACTCCACAAGGACCTTCCAAGTTTTGAGAGAGAGGGGAGGGCTGAGATGGTCTCAGCCTCTGGTCAACCGGACATGCTACTACAGCAACTGCAGCAGGGGGTCTGGAAATTTATTGGATTTATTACAGAAGAAACAGTCAAGAGGCAGCTGCTTGGAGTCAGGATAAGATCCCTAGCCTTTTCCTAAGCTTTAAAAAAAAAGATACGAGCCAACTCAAAAGCACTAATTGTACGAATGCAACCAGTTAATACTTCCTCTTTTACCGAAGAGAAAATACACGCTGGCTGCGTCTACATGAGATGCTGACTGTGCAGTAGTATCTCATGACAGAAAGTGTGATGTGATGCTACTGTCTCAGGCTACTGAGCAGCCAGCTTCATGAAAAAGCTTTGTGGCGGCACTACCGCGCAGCAAGTTCACTTACGACAGTCATTTAGTACTTGTCCTTTAGTACTTGTTTATACAAGTACTAAATGACTGCGCAGTCAGCGTCTTGCATAGACATAGCCAGTATATACAAGAAAGACCAAAGACGCAGTTGCAAAGCTAAACCCTCCAAATTAGGTGAAGCCAAACTTACACGATTTGTGCTACCTTCATTTGGTTCCATATAGGCCTTATGATTGGGGTCTACCCAACTCAAGGAGGTAGCCAGATTTCATGGGCAGATTGTGGGGCCGGCAGCTATTTTCAAGGGCTTATCATGGCCGCCACCTGCCCTTCCCCCCACCGTGCCTCTGACTGGCAAGGGGTCCTGGTGGCCCTGCCCCGTCACTGATTGGTGGAGGGCTGTCCATCATATGGCCCCACCCCTCACTGCTGATTGTTGGAGAGGGGTGGGGCTGAACAACAGACAGCCCTCTCAGCCAATTAGCAGCAAGAGGCAGTGCAGCAGCTTCCTTCCACCTTTCCCCCGGGCGGGCTGCGCAGCCGGGATGACTGCTTGCTCCCACCAGGAAGGAGGCATTTTATTTTTTAGTACATCCTCCCCCCTCAACAGATTTCACAGAGTTCACCCAACTTCACAATTTTCGCCAAATCCATGCACTCGCGATTTGGGTAGGTCCCTGTTTATGACAGACTTTCACTGTAAGATCATGTACTATTTTTTCCACGGGACCCTTCTCTCAGTCAGTGCACAGAACTCAAGTTCAGAAGTGTCCACTTTGAGACTTGTCTTTATTTTTCAGCCAGCAACACTTAGTACTGGATATGTTCAAAGCACAGCTCCCATTGGTTTTTGTGAAGATCTGAATGTTCAGCACATCTCCATTCAAAGTCCAGGGTAGGAAGCCTCAGAACATCAGGGAACTCAAGTGTGAAAAGCCTGGTAAATCACTTAGAGCCATACATGCCTGGTGGCAGGAGGCGTGACTGTATGGATCGCACAGTAGATTGTATCATGCCTTATTGCCGGTGCAGGAGGAGCCACTCCTGAGCTCCTGCAATGGCAAGAAGCAAGCTCCCTCGGCCTGGCGGCCAGATCAGCTGACAGACCCAGCCACTGGGGCGCATCATGCTCCCGCAGCTAGGAGCCCCAACTGCTGATCTGTAGCCAGGAGACTGCAGCTGCGGTGATCTTCCAGCCACAGGCATGTATGGGCCTGGTGCAGCTCCCAGACTCTGGGGTAGACATGGCTCCCCATCCTCTAGGAACTCCAATCAGCTGATGGTACTCCCAGCCACAGGCGCCCCTGCCATACATTCAACTAATGCCATGATAGGAAGCAACTACAAAGTTATCCAACATGTTCTGTGGAATAACTTTGTAGCTTGTTCCTCTTTTATCATGCCATTGATTGAATGTGTGGCTAGGTGACCACTGAAGTTATCATTAACTGGTTAATCACGCCTTAAGTATAACATGTACATGGTGCCTTAGAGCAACTCCACGCCAGAAGCAGGCAGAGATTCTAGTTCTCCAGGACAATATTATACTGCCTTAACCAGTGATTCTAGGTCTCAGGACCCCTCCTTTGTCTTCCTGCAATGCCCTGCCCCATTCACTACAAACTTTCTACTTTCTACAATAAATGCAGCCAGGGGCCTTACAGACAGCTGCCTCTTTCCCCATGCAACCCTAATTCACTCCACCGCCCCAAGGCTTGAATGAGGCAGGATTCTGTGGGGGAAAAATACTGTCATCAGTGAATTAAAGACTGCACCAAAAGAAATGCGTGCAACGGGGCTGAACCAAGTTTGTAAAAATAATCCCCTCACGGCATCACACTGATATCCACAGGACTCATCAGCTGGGTGAGAAGCCATAAGTCTACCATATAACTTTTGCCATGTATGCTAATGGAGCAACTGAGAGTCATCCTCTGAGTGGACTGGCCATTAAATAGGAATGAAGCATAAGCCTTGCCATCGGCTTCATGTTTATTTGCTTAGAGCAGAAGAACATGGTGCCCCAGGGATTTTAGTTTCCATTCCATGTTCTGAAGGAGAAACATCTCTAAGTGGTCAGAAACACTTAGGCCCTGTCACTCCTCACCTTTTGCCTCCATCATTATTTTTATGCCCCCCTCCCACATGACCCAATTTGACTTCTCATTACAGGCCAAGTCTGCCTTCCCTCTGGGTTCTACATTAAAATCCTAGTCCATCTCAATCCCCTCCTACTTCTCCCCACCCCAACTCCCTCCACCAGTCCTTTTCTTTAAATCTGCTTTTCCAGCCACCCCATCTCCCAACACCAGTTCTTGTGAAAAATCACTCAGGTTTCTCCTCTATGCTGCTTGACCACAAAGCAAAGGAAGGACCCAAAGTGCAAGACATTGCCCCAGCTCTCATTTCTGACACCACCCCAACCCTCAGGAGACAGGAGCATCCCTAAGAGCATGCTCTCTCCAAAAATAATCTTCAAAGACTTTAGCTGCCTAGCAAGTTTATGCTGTGCATGTGCAAACTGAGATTTTCTTTTATGGTTTTATAATTTAGCCAAAATGGAAGAGGTTTCTTTCACAAGAAGAGCAGAAAGGCTTTTCCATGACACAAAAGCCACACAGTGGTCAGCTTCTCAAGCAAACGTAAGATTTTTTTTCACATGGGCAAAACAAGGCATTTTCTTTGAGCTGAAACGTCCCAAAAATGTAGCCCAAGGCAGAGACTTTAAAATTTATAATTTATATCTGAACAATTAAGTTAGGCAAATCTGAAAGCAACTGAAAAGAGGTCTGAATAATGAGAAGAGTCTGAAGACCTTACCTAGAGACCTGCCCACCTATAAAAAAAAAATGTTTATTTCTGAGCCAGGACATGTTTAATTGCCCTATACTCAAAGACTTAGCATCATCTCAATTAGAAGTTCATAAATTGTGGGAAACTACCACTATCTTTGCAATAGGGGGACTACGAGCAGAACTTTCAAGTTATAATTACAAGACAAAAAGTCTGGTAGTGTCATTGTGTTGCTATACCAGTGATTCTCAAACAGGGTGCCACAGCAATTCTTGGAAAGGTGTCATGAGATGTGAGGAGATAAGCAGAGAGGCAAAGGCTCCGTCAGACTAACTGGTCACTCACCCCACTCCTCACCACTTCCCCTGCCTGGCCCCCCTGCATGGGGGTAAGCACTGTAATAAATTTATTTTGGAAATTTTTGGCCAGCATTGAGAAGGTCCAGAGGATGACCACTCATATGATCAGGGGGCAGCAGGGCAGGCCCTATGAAGAGAGGCTACGGGACCTGAACCTGTTCAGCCTCCACAAGAGAAGGCTGAGAGGGAATCTAGATGGTGGCCGTCTATAATTACCAGGGGGGACCTGCAGGGAATGGAAGAGCTTCTGTTCCCTTAGGCACTATCAGAAGTAACTAGGAATAATGGCCATAAGTTGATTGAGAGTAGGTCCAGTCTAAATATCAGGAGGCACTACTTCACTGTCAGGTTGGCTAGGATCTGGAACCAACTTCCAAGGGAAGTGGTGCTTGCTCGTACCCAGGGGGGTCTTCAAAAGGAAGCTAGATAAATCACCTAGCTGGGGTCATTTGACCCCAGCATTCTTTCAAGCCCATGGAGGTTTCCTCTCCTCAAACAGGCTTGCCCAGGAAGGGTGCTCTGGGGCTAGGGGGACTCCCTTGTGGAGCCAACTTCCTGTCCCTCATCTGTTCATGTCTCCAGGCAGAGGTTCTCTGGGCGGTATCCACTGGGTCCTTGGACTTGTTTGAGGTTAATAAACACTAACTGATGTGCTCTGCTTAGTGTCCCCCCTTGAAGCACCTGTTATTAACCTACAACCCTTGTTTCCATCCCCGTTTGCACTTTAATTGCCCCACGTATTCAGTTGTGTCCCCAGTAGCCTTCCTAATTAAGGGAGGCTTAAAGTTCTCCTGGTGGGTCTGGACCCTCTGAGCCAAAGCACAAAAAGGCCTGCCTCTCATTCACTCATGTCTCCATGCAGTTTCACTGGGCAGTATCCACCGACTCCTTGGTCTCATTTAAGGGCCAGCAGGCACTGCCCAGTGTGCTCTGTCTTGACGCACTTTGACCTTCATTACCATCCCTATCTTCTTCTTTAGTTGTCCCACTAAGTAATCACTTGATATGGACTTAGTGGTCCCCATATTAAGTGGATCTTTTAGCTTAAAACAGTGGGCATTGGCCCACATTCACAATGCATATAAAACAGGCCTGTCTCAAGCTTTAGCTAATCTAGCCATCTACCTAACTAGGCAGGACGCTCAAGCTGGGGGGATCCCCAGTGACTGCGAGGCTGTCTTCCTGTCCCTCATCCACTTACCTCTCCAGGCAGAACTTCACTGGGTGGCGGTCACTGGCTCCTCAGACATATTCAAGAGCCAGGGGGTGTTGGCTGGGGTAGAATTTAGATTACAGATTTGTATAAGATGGTTTGGATAGAGATGATCCTGCCTCCGACTGGGGGTTGGATTAGATGAGGTCCCTTCCAGCCTGACAACTCTATGTTCTGTGACGCTCTGCTTGGTGTCTCCCCTTGGAGCATTTGTTATAAACCCTCACTTCTGTCCCTGTAATTGCTTTAGCTGTCTCAAGAACTCTGTTGGTCCACACTTAATAGCCCCCTCTAAGGACCAAGAGGGCTAACAGTTTTTGTGTGGGCTCATGCCCACATCCCTGTGTGCATCAAACAGGCTTGTCTCACAGGCCCTAGCTAAGCTAGCCATCTATCTGACCAAGGTGACAGCTCTGGCTGGAGAGACCCCAGTGACTCTGGGACTGTCATCTTGTCCCTCATCCACTGACATCTTCAGGCAAAACTTTACTAGGTAGCATCCACTGACTCCTTGGACTCCTAGAGCCAGTGGTTGCTGGTCACGAGCATGCTCTTCTTGCTGTGCTCCCTTGAAGTACTTGTGATTAACCTATGACCCCCACTCCTGTACCTGTTTTCTTCTTTAGTTGTCCCCAATAATCACTTGATTTGCACTTAGCAGCCTCCCAGATTAAGGGGAGATTTAGCTACACTTGGTGAGCAACAGCCCATGCTCCTAATGCACATCAAATAGACTTTGTCAGCTTCCTCCTAGGCCTTGCTAAGCTCTGACCAGGAGAACCCCCAAGGACAGAGTTTCACTGAGCACTGTCCATTTGCTCCTTGGACTAGTTTGAGGGCCAGTGGGAACTGTCCGGTGTGCTCTGCTCAGTGTCACCCCTCGGCACCCTTGTTATAAACCTCTGACCTTCACTTCTGTCCCTGTTTTGTTATCATTTGTCCCAAGAATCAGTGACATGCCTACTGTGGCCCCCTCACCAAAGGGGGCTTATATTTTGAAGTGGTGAGCCTACGCCTAGGATTCCCCAAAGGCCCAACCAGGAAGGAGGCTCTGATCAGGATGACCCCAGGGGACTGTGGGCCATTTTCCTGTCCCTGGTCCACTTATGTCTCCAGGCAGAGTTTCACTGGGCAGCGTCCACCAGCTCCTTGGACTCATCTAAGGGCCAGTGGGCACTGTCCGGCATGCTCTGCTTGAGGCCCCTCCTTGGCACGCTTGTTTTGAACCTCTGACTTCCCCTCCCATTCCTGCTCTGTCTTTTACTTGTCCCATAAATTCACCTGCCAACAAGCAGCCCCCTTGCCTAGCAGGGGAGGGGGATATCTGCTGATCCGTGGGCATAAGGCCCGTGTTCCTGATACATATCAAATAGGCCAGGCAGAGCTTCGCTGTATGGCACGCACTAGCTCCTCAGACTCCTCCAAGGGCCCAGGCTGGCGTGCTCTGCTCGGTGCCATGCCCACCACGCGTTTGAGACGCTTACCCCTGCTTTCACACACCGTCCCACAAGATCACGGGTTAACAATTTGCCCCAAGCCCCTCCTGCAGGCGCATGGAGAGCCGGCAGCTTCCAGGCAGGCTAAGACCCTGGGAAACAAGAGACGCCCGCCGGCACCACTCAGGTCAGGTGGCAGAGGGGAGGCCCTGCCCGACATGAGCTCCCCGGGATGGGGAGGGCAGCCCAGGGGCAGAGCTAAGGGGATGCAGCAGGGAGGGGCAGGGCGAGGTGTTCCAGGGGGCGGGGCTCGGGGTGGCGCGCGAGCAACCGTCAACAGCAGGTGGGCGGGGCCCGGCCTCCCTTCCCCCCCGGGCCGCGCGGCGCGTGACACCGACCTCGCGGTCGCGTTGCTGCTGCAGGTGCACGGCGACCACCGTCCCGAGCGAGAGCAGCAGCGTGACACCCAGCACCACCTTGGAGCCCGCCGACATGCCCGCCCGGCCGCGCCCCACCCCCACGCACGCACACACGCACGCACGCACGCAAGCGTGCGGCGGTGCGGAGGACGAGCACGAGCGGCGCTGCGCAGGGACCCGGCAACGCACGCGCCCGCCTGCTGCGGGGGGCGGGGCTGTTGCACAAACCGCCACCAGGCCCGAGCAGTAGAGCGCCGAGTGCATCGATGGCGCCTCACCACCTGCCAGCCCGCGCGAGCCGAGCGCCGCGCCAGGGATTGGAGTGCGGCGGCGGGGGCCTGGTGCGCGGGGGATGCTGGGAGGGAGGCGTGCTTCCCGCCTGTCCTTGGCGTGGTCTGGCACGGCGTTGCCACGTGGCCCACGTTTGTGCTTGCACGATCCTTTCTGCCTTTGGGCAGTGTGCAGTCCATTACAGTGAAAGTGTGCAGAGTGTACCTTTTTTTGAGGCAGCGAAGCCTAGGGCACTCTCTGAGAGAGTCTTAACTGACTTCTGGGTCTGGATTTTTTGTATCCCAGGTCAAATTAGCCAAGTCCGTTCTGAAGCCTCTTGATTGGGCAAAACTCAGTCGTTCAAACACCATCCGTGGCATTATGACCTGCAACTATCCTCCAGCCCAGGCTTTTCAGCCCGGACTTCAGAAACCCAAATCCATTGGCGGACATCCTACGTGCAGGCCCAACCCCGGGGGCTTGGGATTCAGATACCCCCAAGTCTCACTTGCCCTCAACGGCCACAGGAGCAAGGTAGGGTGGTGCCCCCCGTTTCCATAAGGTAGGTGTACGGCCAAGCTTTTTCCACTGGGAGCCTGTATCCAGGGATCGAATTACAGGAGAGTTCAAGGGAGCTCACCCCCCTCATAAGATTTGAAAATCATAACTTAGGGGGCAGGTCTCCAGATTCATTAGGGCATTGTGATGGGCAGCCCAGGGTTTTTTTTGAAGACCCCCCCCCAAGAATCAAAGTCTAATTCAAACCCTGTCTGTACCCAACTCGTAAAGTGTCCTGTGCATTGGACAGGGACTTGTTACTACACAGCACCATTTTAAATCCATCACGGTCAGGGCAACAGACCAGATTTAATTCTGTTAGAAAATGTTAAGAGTCATGAGACAAAAACGGCAAAGCTATAAGGGAAATACAGAGTGCCCGAGCGAGGGACTGAAAATACAGTGTTAGCCAACTGTGCCCAGGGGTGGGGAGTAGGAGAAGGGGCGGAAAGAGGTTGTGATGCTGAGAGAGAAAGAAGATGCATGCACACAAAGCCATGCAATAGTCTGCAGTGGTGGAGGGGGTAGGTTGAAGGAGTTACTCGGTCCTATCATGGGGGTCCTTGACAGGTGGAGTGGTCCGTGGTTGGAGAGTAGCTCTCACTTTTTATGCTGCCTTACAGTGAGCAATATTAAGTAAATAAGAAAGACTTATTTGCATGCTTATTTGAAACTTTTTTCAGCGTGCAATAGTTTTACAGTAAATACAATAATTTTGAGCTTCCAATACAATAATTTCATATTTAAGACCTGGCAATGCTGGTCTTATAAAAGTAATAGTCATAGAGAAGCAGGGCTGGAAGGGACCGCAGCAGGTCATCTAGTCTAGTGGTTCTCAACCTTTTGTGTAGCAGGACCAAGATCAATGGCCAGTCCTGCCCCACTGCCCCTCACTCCAGACCTGCTGGCCCCCACCTCCAGGCCTCCAGTGTATGGGGCAGTGGCGGGGAGAAGGGCGGGGAGGGCATGGGGCACCCCAAGCAGCCCCTTGTAAGCTGGAACTGTGCCAGCCTGCAAGGGAAAAGCCACAGGTTCCCACATTTTTCTCCTTTAAAAGAGAATGCCTTTTTAAAGTTTGTTCGTGACCTTGTCGTATATTCTTGCAACCCAGTTTTGGGTCGTGACTCACAGGTTGAGAAATGCTGAAATCCAACCCCCTGCCTGAGACAGGACCATCCCTGTCCAAACCATCCCATACAAATCCATAAATCTAAATTACTTCAAACTTAACACCCTAACCTGCCACAAGTAAAGCAGGGGAACCACGGCAGCCAGTGTCCTGCTTCTTTGAAAAGTTAGTATGCGCTGAAGAGGTCCCAGAGAGAGGGCCACAAGAAGCAGTGACAAGAGCTGATAGCCTCCTAGCCCGGGAAATAGGTGGCAGGCAAGACTTGTGTGGGTGATACTTCTTATTGCAGGGTGTCAAACATGTGACTATGGGCCCAACTTGGCCCGCAGGTCCCCGTCATACATCCTGCTTACCCCTCCCTGGTGCGGCTCTTGGGTCTGAGTTGACAAGCTGGAGCCGGTGCCATAGGTAATGTGCAACCAGGGGCAGGCACCGAGCGTAGTGTAGATTCCAGAGCAAGTGCCGCATACACTGGATCCAGCACACACCGGGGGGGGACACCCATAGATTCATAGATGCTAGTGTCAGAAGGGACCTCAACAGATCACTGAGTCCGACCCCCTGCCCTGGGCAGGAAAGAGTGCCAGCTGGAGTCAGAGGACCCAACCAGATGCCTGTGCAGCCTTGTCTTGAAGACATAGGCCAAATCTAGCCAGTAAGCTGGCCCTGCACCAGTCATCTAGCCCAAAAGGTAGGATGAGTTTGACACTCCCGTTTTACTGGACCAGCCACATGCAGATGGTCTAATGAAAGCTATCACCCAGCAAAACCCTTGTTTCACATAACAAAAACTGTTTGTGCTGCTATTGGTATACAAGGATACACAGAGGAAGGCGAAACACACAAGCTCTGTTTCCAGATTCAACTTTGCTGCTAACTACCCTTTTAATATTCCCTTTACTCTCTGTGCTTTTTGCTGCCTTGTCCTTCCTGTCTTCTCCCTTGCTATGCTCCTGGTCTGTTCCCTTTCCTCAGTTGACCTTATCTTTGAATGACACAGCATTCCTTTTCCAGTCCTTTCTCTTTTGGTCTTGTCTTTTAGACCCCTCTGCACTGGTGACACTTGCAATGATGTAACTACACCAGTTCAAATCAATGCTATATAGGTTATATGGTGCAAACAGATTATAATGGGATGTTCAAGACCCATTTTTACCAATTCTCCATTATGACTTTGCAGTCTTGTGATTACAGCGTTTCGACATCACCCATGCAAATTACCCCAGGGAAGACAGTTAACTTTCCAACTTTGTTCCTGTGTGCTTTGCTCCCTCACGTTCTGGTATATCCATTAGCTTTTCTTTTTCAAATTGACTTCATTTTTTAACCATACCTGCATAAAATAAACAGAATGAATGAGCATGTTTGGAGTATGATTCATGGATCTTGATTCTTCTCCTACTGGCACTGATCCTATACCAGTGAAACGCCACTGTTTTTAATAGGCTTATTGCTAAATTCAGAGCACTGTGAGTGAGAGAAAAATTGGGGTTATTTGATGACTGAAGTAACAGATGAGGGCAGCCAGTGAGATTAAAGCTCTGAGGTGCTACATGCTAGGTATAAACAAAAAGAGACAGTGTCTCAGCTAGTTATAAACAGAAAAAGACAACTTACAGTATTCATAGAGAAAGTAAGGAGAAGACATGCTGAATCTCTCCGAGGATAGCATTAGAGCCAAGCCTAGTACCTTCAGCCAGGTGCCAGTTTGGACCATATGGCTCATTATTTTTTAACTGTTTGTGTTTTGCAACCCGCCTCCACACCTATCTCCCTCCCCGTCATTTCCTTCTAGTGATGCTATATATCTAAGTTCCTCAGGGCAGAGAGCTGCGCTTTATGTCTGTAAAGGTCTGCACATCCATGGAGACTGCCCCTCTGGAGGGGGCACCACAGATTCCATTTGTCAGCTGTTCAGACTCCGATAGCTTCCCACCACGTTGGCAAACCCGTATCGGCCTGCGTGTCTCCGTGGTGGTGTTATAAGAATGCACTACTCTGTATAAGGATGCATCATATCTGTAGTAAAACTATGAACTATAAGGAAAGCAGTGCCACTTACGACTATCAAGCAACAAATTTCCTGCCTCTTCAGGTTGCTGACTTCTGCATTGTAAGGGCCCTTTGGCTAGTGGCATCCTAGGTATGAAGGAATCTGGTAGTCAGGGAATCGGCTATGTAAAGGAGACAGAAAGAGAAGAGATGGGACTGCTCTGGATAGATGCGGGGAGGAAAGGCCAGAAAGAGGATCTGACTGTGAAGCAAGGAGTGAAGAAGATGGAAATTGTTGCCCTGGGAGAAGGTGACTTGACCTAATAGAGCAGGGTGGAAGGAAGAAAGGAGATGAGGGCCAAAGGATATAACTGGGGAATGAAAGGCAAAGGCCAGAGCTAAAACGGAGACTTGTGGAAACCAGAGCATGGAAAGAAATAACAATGGAACAAAGAAGGGAAATTGAAGAGGACACTTCAGGATTATCTACATAAGAAACTGGTTTTGGAAAATATTTTTCTTGTGCAATTCCTAAAGTACAACTATTCTGATAGAATGTGTCAGTGCTGCTTTGTTTGTGCCTCTTGTCATTCAAGCCTTCAGTGCAGTGCTTTTTTAAACAGACCTTATGTTTTGGGCAGGCATCCCGAGGTGCAATGTTCTGCTATGAGACACCAGACATTCTGGGAGCTCTTTTGTGGCGTGCTGTGAGACATCTGTTAGAAACTACTGGGATTATGGGTTTTGGGGTCAAGCTGGTACACTCCCATGATTTCTCTCCTGCTATCCCCCAAATACTTGCTGTTTCACAAAAGCCGAAAGAATTTTCACACTGCCGTGAGGCAGCAACAAAGAAACACAGCTGGGCGTGTATGTGGCAATCCTGACAGGCATTCCTACAAACAGGCTGATGCACGTGTGTTGGCAGGATGTATTTGGATGACTTGGGAAATAGCTATGGCAATCCAGGCTGAGAAGGAGTAGAAAGAGGTGCAGGAGTGAAAAGGAACCGCCATCTTATACAGGTGGCTGCCAGAAGACTGTATTGCCTTGCGACATGCATGCCAAAATGCAGCACCATCTTTGCCTTAAATTCTCTTTCCTAACACTCTCAGATCAGCACAAAGCAAACTACAAAATAAGTAGCCTTTGTAGTAACTGTTCTGAACTCAAGGGATAAAAGAATGGTGCCTTATCCTCTCTATGCATTTTTAAATGACTCTACAGCCTGGGTTTGGGCAAGCTGCCTCATAACTCGTGTAGCCTGGTTACACCCGGGAGTGTGCCCTGATGACAGTGGTGATGGTCAGGCAGGGTGCTGAGGAAGGGGTCAGCTACTAAAGCAGCTTCCTCCCCGCTCTACAGGGCCAGGCCAAAACCAACTACTTAACTACGTTCAATTTATTACAAGAATAAATACAGATGCTTAATATAAAACAGAATATTTACAAGGCTCAACATAGAAGTCTATGTATAATATTTCACCATTCACATGTAATACCAAATGTGAACCAAATCACTTACAACCTATACAACATAATTAACACATAGGGATATTAACCTATATAACCCAAGTCATTTAACCATACTATTTCTTTAAACCTTCACAAATAACAATACCAATAAACACATTGAGACAATAAAACACGCAAACCATATAAACCCCCTGAAAGATTACCCCTAGCCATATAGCCCTTAATACGACAACCTCAAAATAGGGAGTGCACTCGGCACCTCCCTGAGGGGTTTCCCTGAAGCCCGTCCCCTTTAGGGCCCTGGGATGTGGAGGCGGCAGACCCTCCTCACCCATGTCAGCCTCCCCCTGCAGGGCCCGCTTCCCCAGTAACTCGCGTTTCCTCTCTGGAGAAGTCAAGGCTTGTCCCCTGATGGCCGATCCCGCAAGAGCCTCTCCCCAGCAGCGCCTTCAGCTCTCCTCGATGGCCCGGCACCCCGCACTGGGCACCCACGGCTCTCCGTCTCTCGTGGGAGCCAGGTCCTTGCTGGCTCTCACTGCGGGTTCTCCCCTTTCCCAGGCCCTGCTCTGAGCACCGGGGCTCTTCTAGTTAAAAGTGGAGCCGCACTGTGGGGCTCCGGTCACTTGGCCTTGGTCCAGGGCTAACGTGAGCGGCCGCGAGCTGCTTCCGAGGTGATTCTCTGTGTGCCAACCTGCGCACCAGGTGAGGCCCAAGCAGCTGCAAGCTGCTCCCAGGGCCAGCTCTCCGTGTGCCAGTCTGCACACGAACTGCCCAGCCGTTTGCTGGGTTTGCAGGCTCAAGCCGCCTCGAGCCTGATCGCTGTGCACCAATTTGCTCACCGCTGAAGCTCAAGCAGGGTCCTGAGGATGGCTCCTGTCTCCTCGCCGTCCCTCCTTGTCTCTCTCCAGCCTGCTGAGCGCACTCCCCTTTGGTACTCTTCAGGGGCTCCCTCCCCGCCCCCCACGGTTCTCCGCCCCTGGTTGGTGCAGTTCCAGTTCAGGTCCAGCTGCTCCTTGCCCCCTCCCTTTGGAAAAAGGGAGAGCATTACTTCCCCTGTGCTGCCTCGGGATTGGTGGGTGGGCTCCACCAATCAAGCAGCAGGCCCTCGATCCTGGGAGTCCACCCAAGCTCTGAAGAGGTAAGCCTGCTACACATGCATAGGTGGCTAAAAGCTCGGGAATCCATCAAACTCTGTACCACAGTGTTTTTCTGGTTGCTTTC
This sequence comes from Caiman crocodilus, assembly GCA_030014935.1. Taxonomy (NCBI): domain Eukaryota; kingdom Metazoa; phylum Chordata; order Crocodylia; family Alligatoridae; genus Caiman; species Caiman crocodilus. The sequence continues at coordinate 2,094,479 of JAGPOW010001296.1, read as the reverse complement.
TTTTTCTCTTTCTGTATTTGCCATTGTTATAAAGGTACCTTATGAAGGTCAAGCAGTGTGTTCAGTTTTAAATCATCTGGAGTGCTGCCTTTTGACAAGGGGCCACACCGCCGACCAGAAATCAGAGAGCTGGGTTAAGCAACATGGGAAGGAAGTTGGGAAGGCAAGCAGTGCCTATGGCGAATGGTTGTGCTATTTTTAGATGTCAGAAAGAAATACGGTTCAGCGCTTGAATTCTCCAGCACGGGTGCCATCCTGAGTATGCTGGGTGAGTAAAAGAGATGCACCTCACTCCCATCTGCCCAACATGGTGGTAGCCCTACGGTTATACAGAACAAAGTTGTGTGCTGTAAGGAGTCCCACCCCTGCCCCGGTTGGGTTGTTTTGGAGGCACTGCCTCTTCTGTCTCTGCTATGCAGTGTGCCTTGGGGTTTGCTATACTGAAAATCTCTATCCAAGATAAGCTCCTCCAGTTTAGGGCCCTGGTTGGGATCTGTGGTTTCTAGGGTGCCTGTGGTGCTGTCCAGAAGACGCTGGGTTTCATGGCAACAGGGCAATAATCTAGTCTGTCTTCTCTAGGAGGCACAGTCATTGAATTACTGGCTTGATCCTGGAGCTGGCCCTAAGTTGAGATGCTCCAAATCCTATTTAACATCCCCCCTCCGCAAGTTTGGGGCTGTTCAGGTCTGGGCAATAGCCCGTGCCATCTCTTCTCAGTGCCCCACTTCTCCTGGGAGAAGCCCCGTCCCAGTTCTGCAGGGGAGACCAGGCTCGGCCCCTCTCCTTTTCCTCCCAGTAACTCTGAGTGGGACAAGCTTTGCTATCTCCAGTGGTCTCTGTCTCCATGACTGCTGACTGCCCTCCCCATCCCTCCTGGGCCTCTCTCTCTGCCATATAATGTGGGAATAAATCACTCCAGGGCTGCAAGGGGATTGGGTGGGAATATTTCCACTCAGGATGAAACACCCTAGGATTAATGTGTCAGGCTGTGGAGGGAGGCCACACCTGCAAGATGTCTCCTCAGGAGTCAGTGACCGGGTACTGGTGTACCCTCCACCCTGCCTTGGAAGTTGGAGGCAAATCTTGACCCTGCTCCCTCACTGAGGTTTGTCAGATTTAGAGCCCGAAGGGGAGCCCAGAGGTGTAACAAAGAAGCCGGATACCTAGGGGCCGCAGGACACACAAGGGCAGTAATGTACCTAGGGCAAGGACAGTCGGAGCAACTCACAGGCCCTGATTGTCCTCGCCCTAGATACATTGCTGGGGGAGCTGCTGGGAGAGGAGGCAGCCTAGTCTCTTGGCTATTGCCTGACCCCAAGGCAGCTCCGAGAGGAGTAGGCAGGGACATCAGATGCCAGAAAAACTCAAATCAAATGAACTGCTCCAGAAACTACGGAGAAATGGGCCCTGGAGAAGTTCATTAAAGATGCCATGGAAACAGGACAGGACCTATGATGTCACAGCCTCATTCCCCCCAGCAATCTCACTGTTGCCACGACAACGAGGAAGCTGAGCAGCACTGGAGGGAGAAGGGGCAGCACAGGAGGGTGGGTACCTCTGGGGGTCAGCTCTAGGGCTGCAGGAGCGTTTGGAGGTGGAATAGGATCAAGTGTCAATAGGGGATGGGCTCCCATTGCATGTGGGAAAGATTAAGGGGTCTGATGATGAGTGCCTATCACCAAAGAGGTGTTTAGGGGTTTGGGGGGGGGTAGGCTGCTTCTTTCCCCGTGGACCACCCACCAGGTAACAAGGGTGTTTGAAAACTGATCCCCATTAAGTCTCCTGCAGATCATGGAGAGGCTCCCCCTGACCCCATGCAGTTCGGTCAGGTTCCTCCATCTCTACAACCTTAGCATCAGGGACTGTACTGGAGGGGTTTCCTGACAGAGCTGGGACAGGCTACCAGGCAATCCATGTCCAAGTTGGATTGTTCCCCTGAACCCTTCCAAGGCAGAGCTGTGCCCATAATCCCTGACAAATAGCCTCTCCTCACAACATTATGCTCTGGAAACACACACTAAGGAGCAAATTATAATGAGCCCACGCTAATACAAACACTATCTGCCTTAAAAACAAGACTCCTTAAAAGGACACCATCAATTTAAGTCCCTTCTGTCTGCAGTTGTTGCCCCACTGCTTCATAATCCAGGATAACTCCAGAAAGAAGAGGGAGAAAACAGTCATGATCCCTGCAGCACAAGTTTTGTTTTCCCTCTACGGATCCAGCAGCACCAGGTATATCATTTAGTTTTGTTCTTTTCTCTGTTTATGTGAGTCTTTATGTATCAACAGTGAGCAGAAAATATATATACCAGTATATATTAAAAAACCCAGCCATGTGGAATTGTACAACAGCTGAGTTGTCAGGGAGTACCCAGGCAGGGAAAGCCACCAAAGCACAACTTTGTACCTTTTCATGACTCACTAGGTTGCCAGGCTCCCTCCCTTTAAAAATAATACCGATTACCTCAGATTGTAGAGAATTACCACACAAATTGGATTAGATTGAACCATCCCCCTTACAAGACTAGAAACATTGATTCATTAGGGCAGAAAAGCTCCATTTGCCACTTAAAATCACCCATACAGCAGGCTGAATTTCAGTATTACTTTTCAGCAAGGGACAAAAACATCTGTATGGTTTGGCCAGTGAATCTAACGCTGCTTGTCTTTATGACACAACATATTCCAAAAGTCTTGGCCTGGTTATAACTGTTTGCACTCACAATAGCAGAAAAAATGCTGAAAAGAAGGGAAAAAAGAGACTTTCTTGGAATTCGGAGCAAATCTTGCTTTCTTGAGATACTCAGCTCTATGTTGATATTTGAAACCTTTTGTGCACCAAAAATTCGGATTGCATAGGACAAACACCTGAAGAATGCTGCTATTCTATGGTTTGCTTATCCTCATTGTTTAATGTGTGATCCTAGACCTAAGGCACTCCAGACAATTCAAACTGTGCTCTGAGCACAGTTACCTATTCCCTCATGAACTTTTTCAAGGTACCTATCCCTTGAGTAGCTGAATGACTGACAGATGTAAATTAATGTCACAACACCCATGGCAGGATGGGGTGGTAACATCCACATTTTACAGCTAGACAACAAGTACCCACTTCTGAAAAAAGTTGGCTTAATTGACTTACCCAGCATCACACAGGACAGAGGCAGGGATAGCATCCATTCCCCAAGGAAGCAATCAGCTGCCCGAAGCAGGAGACCCTCCTGCAGTCCCCTGCCTCATTCACCTTCCACCCTCTACACCAAATGGGCCAGATGTCATACCTCCTTCACTACACAGCTGTAATGCATCCTCAAGGCAGGTCTATCTTGCACACAGAAAAAAAACAAACAAGAGTCCGGTGGGAAAATAGGAATGAATCCAGCATTTAGAAACTGTATCATAATGCGTAAGCCCAAAGAGAACATATTAAAAGTACAGGCAATTTGATGCTGCAGTCTTAATAATGTTGTTTTTTTTAGATTTTTTATGTAATTTCCTCATTTTTTTTCAAAAGGAAATTAAAAATAAGAAATTCCTTCCTGTGCCGTCACTTTGACCCTTTCATGTAGTTCATCAGCAGGGCTAGCACCATGTGAGTTATCAGAATACCTGGTAGCAGTACTAGGCTGTTAGCCTGCATGTGAACCAGTACTAGAGGGACTGGACTACATTGCTAGTGAGTTTCACGCAGATTTGTTACAGCAGAGGAATGCAGGTCCCACTTCAGACTTTGGAGGGGAGTGAGCTATAATGGTCACAGACCCTTTTGCCTGTTCGCGCCATGCCCAGCTGTTCCCCCCATCCCCTTGAGCCCATCTTTGTTCCAGTCCAATCTCTTCCCCATTTTGGCTCCTGGTTCCAGGCTCCTAGCCCAGCATTAATTCCCCACTCTGGACTCCCAGCCTCAGTCTCTACGCCCCCATCCTGAGCTCCAGTTGGCTTTCCCTTTCATTCCAGATACCTCCCCCCGCCAACATCCCCTAAAGCTCTTTATCGTCTGTCCCCTTACCCAGACAGTCCCAGTTCCTAGCCTCTCCTTCAGCCCGTTTCTCTGGTCCCATCCCCCACAAGGCATTCAGATCACTCCCCATCCATGTTTATTTGTCCCACTGACTTCCAGTCTCCATCTCCTTCCTTGTCTTCTTGTCCAATTTCTGTGTCTATCCCAAGCCCTTAAGCCTCTTGTTCCAATAAGTGCCAGTTTCTCTCTCCACCTCTTTATCTGAGCTAAATCTCCCTTCTCCCATAGCTCCTATCAATTCTGTTGCCTTCTCTGGTCCCAGCTGGTCTCAGTCTTTGCTGAGCATGTACTATATGTAGTGTTTCCAAAGGCTGGAAAAATGTAGGAAAGATTTTCACAAGGGGAACATCTCTGACACAAAGGGGGGACCCCTTCTGCCAACGTTCAGATCCTTGCATACGGTTTGGGCACTATACCTTCTGACAGAGAAAGTCACCAGATTTTAATACTAGCAAAACAAGTAGTCTTATTCTTGGAGGCTAGGCTCCGTTTTCAGTTATACTGTCTATTGAACAAACGGGGAAATGCCTTACATGTATGCGTGTTTGTGTACAAGATTTGCTTGGCTGATAACAGGAATAATAACATTTATGTTCACATTGGTGTGTTTATTAGTTTTTAGTCATATGGGTAGTCATCTGTCTGATAGAATAGCTTGAACCCGGGAGAGACACAGTGCTAAATATCTGCTGTTAATGGGTGCATCTACATGTCTCCCTGCAGAGACAGCAACCTGCTATGTTGCCGTATAGCATATCATGCGGGTCTGCACATGACCACCAGCCACATCACCATAGTGGTGCACTCGCCCAATATAGCACACCGTTACGTTGATGTAGCAGTGAAACCTACCCATACACCCTGGGCGCAGCACAGTAGCCACCTATACTGTGCTGTGGCAACATTGCCATGCAGCAACGTGTAGACACACCCAATCAGTATAAGGTCTGTTGGCATCTGTGGGGCTACACACGCCACTCAGTTTATACCAGCTGAGGGTGCGGCTCCAATATTCAAGACCATGATGAGTCATACAAAGGGCCAAAAGCCAAGAGAGCATGATATCGTGACAAGTCAGCAGACAGAAATAAATTAGCAAATGAACTTTCAGGGTATTTCAGATCCCGTGTTGGTCTGATTGGTCAAGTCTTGTCTGAGATGTGTTGTGGGATCTAATGTGGGCAGTAAGACTATGTGTCTGAGTACCAAAATGAAAGTTGCTTACTGCATAACAGGACTTTAATGGGTCTCCGCTATAACAGACTTCCTAAGAATTAGACGTGGAGGAAAGGATGAGCTTGTGGGCAGGGCACTAGATTGTGACCCTAGAGATCTCTGCCAGCTCCTCAGCCTCTATGTGTGACCTTAGGGACATTGCTTAGGGTATGCCTGTGCTGCAGTGTGTATCCACAGCCTAGCACTGGTGCACCCACACTGCAGAACCACAAACCTGGACATGCTAGTGCTGGTGGGACAGTTTAGGTGTTTTGGCAGTGACACTGTTGGAGGACATAGCCTGGGATTCTTGGTGCCTCTCAAGAATGGAGCTGCTCTAGGAACTGACTCATTCATATACTGATAGATTGTAAGGCTGGAAGAGACCTCAGAAGATCATCGGGTCCAGCCCCCTACAACAAGAAGGAAAGATAACCGGGGTCAGGTGACCCCAACAAGGTGACTGTCTAGTCTCCTCTTGAAGATTTCCAGGGCAGGTGGTTGCACCACCTCTGGAGGGAACTTATCCCACAGTCTGGACACCTTGACTGTGAAAAGGTTTTTCCTAATGTTGAGCCTGAATTGATCTTCTAGGAGTTTGTGGCCATTACTCCTGGTTTTCCCCCTGAGTGCCATGGTGACCAGTTGCTCACCAAGCCCTTGATCTACTCTCCTAGTGTAGCGGTAAGCTGCTACCAGGTCCCTTCTCAGCCTTCTTTCCCTCGGGCTGAAGAGTCCCCAATCCTTCAGCCTTTCCTTGTATGGCTTGCTTTTTAAGACTCTGATCTTATGGGCGGCTCTTCTTTGGACTGTCTCAAGCTTGTCCATGACCTTGTTAAAGTGTGGTGCCCAGAACTGGATGCAGTACTCCAGCTACAGTCTCACCAGTGCTGAGTAGAGCCAAAGAATCATCTCCTTCGCATTGCTGGAGATGCATTGATTGATGCATGCCAGAGTATTATTTGCCCTACTGGCTACAGCATCGCACTGCCGCCACATATGCATACTGTGGTTTATTATTACCCCCAGGTCCCTTTCATATGTGGTGCTAGTCAATTTGGTGCCACCAATCCTGTAGGTGTATTGGTGGTTGCTTGTTCTGAGGTGGAGCACTTTACATTTCCTGATGTTGAACACAATCAGTTTCCGATCTGCCCAACTTGCTAGCCTGTCTAGGTCCACCTGTATCTGCAGCCTATCTTCAAGTGTGACCACGCTTCCCCCATGATTTGGTACCAGCTGCAAATTTGGCCAGTGAGCTCTTTATCCCCACATCCAAATTATTAATAAAAATGTTGAAAAGTACTGGACTGAGCACCAACCCCTGTGGGACACCTCTGCACACTTCTCACCAAGATGACACAGATCTCTTCGTTCACTATGACTCTCTGGTTTGTATCTTGCAGCCAGTTTCTCACCCACCTGACTGTCTTGAAGTTAAGCCCGCAATCCTCCATTTTTTTTCACAAGGACATCGTGTGATCCTAGACCAAAGGCCTTTTGAAAGTCAAGGTACACAATGTCAACCTGCTGTCTCATGTCCAGGTGGCAAGTGACCTGGTCATAGAAGGAGATGAGGTTGGTAAGGCAAGACCTGCCCACAATGAAGCCATGCTGGCTGTCATCCAGAATCTTACCTTCTGCAAGCTTATCACAGATAGACTTCTTGATGAACTTTCCTAGGACTTTCCCTAGGATGGAAGTTAGGTTGATTGGCCTATAGTTATCTGGGTCCTTCCTCCTGCCCTTCTTGTGGATGGACACAATATTGGCCCTCTTCCAGTCCTTAGGGACTTCTCCAGAGCACCACGAGTTGTGGAAGAGTTTTGCCAGGGGCTCCACAATGACTTTGGCCAGCTCCCTCAGCATTCTCAGATGAAGATCATCCTGTCCTGCTGACTTTTATATGTCTGATTTTTTTAATTGGTCATATACTAATTCTACGGCAATAGTAGGAAGGTGATTATTCCTATTGTGCTCATCCTCCACTCTACCAGGCATGGTTTTCCCCTTGGTTCAGTCAAGGACTGAGGCGAAGTGGTCATTCAGGAGTTCAGCTTTCTCCTGGGTGCCGGTTACCAGCTCTCCTGAGTTGAGCAGTGGCCCCACACACCCATTTGTTTACCTCCTGTTCCCTACATACCTAAAGAAGGACTTCTTGTCCTTGCTTCCCATGAGTGAATATGTATTATATATGATATAATACAGTTAGTGATTTACTATCATATATTAGTTTGACTCAGTCTTTCAGCTTTACATGCATGTGTGTTTGTGTATATAAGTATATATTTACTGAAGAAGTGAGTCAGTTAGAGAAAACATTAAAAAACCAAGGTCCTATCTGCTCTATTATGTGGCTATTAAACATCCCATAGCACTTTCTGTATGAGTAGAAACTTGCCCTAGAATCCTTAGTCAAAATTTGCCCTCAGACTATTGTGAAGTATGCTATTTACTGGCTAGATGTCTATCTCCATTCCATACTTAGTTGCATCTCATTGGCTTGTACGGTACTTTGAAAGGCATGACATGATGATGATGATAATAATAAAGACTGTATAGATGATGATAAAGCTACCTTCCATCATCATGGATCTTGGAGAGAAGACACTTTCCTCAGTATTTTAGAAGTGCTTATCTGTGCTGCCTTCTAAAGGCCTACAAATACTGGAGCCTAGTATATTTTCATTGTACACAGTGCTGGTTTGATACCCATTATCAGATTCCAATACACTATACACACCTGGTGTTACAAATCTATTTTTATACCCCAGATTTTCTTCAGTTCCTGCCATAACTGAACTTAATTGTCAGTCATTTCTTGTCTTTTCAGACGGGCATTCTCATCAAATGAAAGAGAAAATTATCCACAGTGAAGGGTTCTCCCTGCTTGTTACAGCCACTCTTTCTAACATTCTAGCACATGGCATAGCGTAACAGTGGAAAAAGGCAAATATAGTGCCCATCTTTAAGAAAGGGAAGAAGGAGGATCCAGGGAACTACAGACCAGTCAGCTTCACTTCAGTCCCCAGAGAAATAGAGCAGGTCATCAAGGAATCCATGGAGGAGAAGGTGAGTGGAGGTAGTCAGCATGGATTCACCAAGGGCAAGTCATGCCTCACCAACCTAACTGCCTTCTGTGATGAGATGACTGGCTCTGCTGATGCAGGAAAAGCAGCACATGTGATATACCTTGACTTTAGCAAGGCTTTTGATATGATCTCCCACAGAAGTCTTGCAAACAAGCTAAGGAAGTTATTGGTTGGATGAATGAACTGTAAGGTGGATAGAAAGTTGGCTGGATCATCAGGCTCTAGTCAACTTGGTACGGCTATTTATATGATGATGGTCATTGCTGCTATTGTGGTTATTTACAAACAGAATTACAGATTCTGACATTTATATTTTTTCTCACCATAATATTTATTTTACTTGGGTTTTTTTTCCTAGAAGAGTCTATCCATAATTGTAGAATATATTTTGGCAGCAGAGAAACCATAGTAGTCAACTCTGACAGGCTGAGAGAAGAGGAACCTTTTTATTCACGGTAGTCGCTGTTTTTGCTAGCACATTCTTAACTCAAACAACGGAGAAACACATAAGAAAAGGGCTATCTCTGTTAAAGATTCAGTACATCAACCCTTCATTTAGGAACCGAGAAAGCTTAGCGCGTTACATCTCTGAGGCTTGTTTCAGCCAAAATGTATCCAGAATAACTAAAGGCATTGATTTAAAGTAGCTTAGTCAAATTGGATTAGCTTCCTCTATGGACAAACTAAAGTAGCCATAATTTACTTATGTTCAATTCATCCCTTAATTCTGATTTAGTGTCACCACTTTCATTTTGAATGAGAGCATCCACACAGTAGTTTAATGCAGTCTAACTAGTCCACTTTAGTCCATTCATAGCATCTGACAAAGTAGGCTTTTGCCTATGAAAGCCTACACATTTCTGAACAAGTTAGTCTCTCAGGTCCCTGACAGACATTGCACTAAAGACACAATCAATCTGTTTATCGTGTCTTAAATAGTAACCCAGCCATACATTGGGGGAATTAATGTTAACCCAAAAAAGGGTAAGCAGCCGCAAAAATATTACATAAAAATGGGTAATACTTTTGTGTCTGGTTTCCATCATGCCTTAAATCAAATGTGTGTCAGGATTAGGATTTCATCTGAATCTCCATCCAGCACTGGAGCAATCTCTGCTGGTTAACAATAGCTGATTATCAGTCAGATTAGGGGACTGCACCTGGGATGGTTTATGTCCTGGTGTGATCCTGATCCAGCTGATGATCAGCAGATTATCAGCCAGTGTCGGGGATCATGCTGGGACCAGTCTGAGTCCCAGTGTGATCCTGATCCAGCTGACAAACAATGGATTATTGGCTGGCTTCCAAGACCACACCAAGGCTAGTTTGATTCCCATTGCAGTCCCAGAGCCCTGTGAGAATCAGGCACCAGGCTTTTAACTTGCCAGTGCAAGGGAAGCCTGGGATCATGATCCCAGGCTACCCCCGTATTACTAAATAGGTTGTGACTGTGATCTGATCTCAAAAAATCACACATCCTGCCGTGCTCATGTAGCATAATTGTTGGGAGAGAGGGTCAGTTCCCAACACACCTTTAAATGAACATCTGTTAGCACCCTAAGGTGCCACTTTGCCCTGCCTTCTATTCTATTTTAAAAGGGAAGATTCAAAAAACATGTCCAATATTTCTAAAATTAAAAAAAGCACGAAAGGTAAACTTTTTTTTTCTGAGAAAAGCTTTAAAACTTCTCTTGTTCTAGGGAAGGAAAAATAGCTCAATAAACCAGCTTGTAAAACAGTCCCTTTTCATGTAAATTTGCCCTTGTACTTCCTGATTAAGGTGAGAAGCAGGAAACCGGTACTTTCTGGAAAGTCAGAAAGTAACTCTTCCTAGCTAGTTTTCTAATCATGAGGCTTACATGCAGCTGAACAAGAATCTCAGTTTGGTGGCAGAGCACCAAACAAAACCAAACCTGACTTACATAAATGTGACCCAACGCATTTCTGAATCTAATTCTGCCAATCTAAAGAACGATAGAAGATTGTAGCTTAGGTTGGGGCCAAAGTTTGAGTCTGATAGCATGGGGAAGTTGTAGAAACAGAAAGCTTTGTAATCATATCGGCATTCATTTCTTGTAACCTTTCCCATAGATTGAAAGAGAAAGGCAGATACTGCGACTGCCATGCTGGGAATATGCGGCAGTTAATGCATTTTAAGGTGTGTTTTATCTGTAAATATCATAAAACACAACGGTGATCAAGGCCTGTGGGCCAAAACGATAGTGGTATAATCCAGAAATTGCTGGCAGCAATTGACCTCATAAAGACAATTCTAGCCAGAACTGCTTGGTCCCCAGGTTTCAAGATGCTCTGTCTGGGCAGGGGTGAAACAAACTCACTGTCTATGCCACCACCAAGTCAAACACAGAGAGGCACAGCAAGAAGAGACACTAGTGCTGTTAGTTAAGAGCTGATGTTAGGGTGGTTGTGGTCACAGTGTCACCCTTCTGGGCAGTAGCTATGGTGGGTGCAATACGAGCTATACTGCAAAGATACAGCAATGAAGTATACTCCTTTCAGTGCAACTAGAGACTTTTGGCCTGGCTCTCTGCTGCAAAGACAAATATGCCACCACGTGTACCTCCAACCAGTAAGCCACAACGTGATACCCACAATCTCAACCGAGGGATCAATGAGCTCAGGCTCTGAGCTACAAGCTGGTAAGCAGCATGTAGCATAGACACCCCACCATGGTTCCAAGATTGTGCTTCTTCCCTATCCAGCACAGCCCTATAGTGAGGAATTTCATAGTTTCGTAGTTGGTAGGGACAGAAGGGACCTGAGCAGATCATCAAGTCCGCCCCCCTGCCCTGGGCAGGCAAGAATGCTGGGGGCAAATGACCCCGGCAAGGTGTCTATCTAGCCTCCTTCTGAAGACCCCCAGGGTAGGAGCCAGCACCACTTCCCTTGAAAGTTGGTCCCAGATCCTAGCCGCCTTGACTGTGAAGTAGCGCCTCCTGATGTCTAGCCTGAACCTACTCTCAGTCAACTTATGGCCGTTATTCCTTGTTACTCCCGGTAGTGCTTGAGGGAACAGGGATTCTCCCATTGCCAGCTAGTCCCCCCTCGCTAGTTTGTAGATGGCTACCAGATCCCCACCTCAGCCTCCTCTTGTGGAGGCTGAACAGGTTCAGGTCCTGTAGCCTATAGTTGTAGCCTGTCCCTCTCCTCCAGTGTGCCCACTTCTCCCCACATCTTAGTGTCACCCGTGAATTTGAACAAGGTGCTTTTCACCCCCTCGTCCAAGTCGCTGATGAAGATGTTGAACAGTGCAGGCCCAAGGACCGAGCCCTGAGGGACCCCACTGCCCATATCCCTCCAGCAGTGGTGGACCTACGTTTTTGGGGCCCTGAAGCTTGAACTGTTACGGGGGCCCCTTCGCAACCAGCAACGAGGTCTGGGTAACCACTGTTATCTTCTTCAATGGGGTTGTTCCATGACAGATCACCACAAATTTTTAAAAAATT
>JAGPOW010001296.1:1927445-2082581 GCA_030014935.1 Caiman crocodilus | reverse complement strand
TTAATATTATTATTTTTTAAAAACCCCTTCTCATACAGTAGACCCAAAATTTTTAAGCAATGTGGACTAAAGTCGCTTCTGGGGCCCCTCTGGGATTAGGGGACCATCACTCTCTGGGTGCGACCCTCCAGCCAATTTGCAACCCATCTGACTGTGTAGGCATCAACGCCACAATCACCTAATTTTTTAATGAGAATGGGGTGAAAGAGAGTGTTGAAGGCCTTCCTAAAGTCCAGAAAAACTATGTGCACTGCGACACCTGCATCCAAGGATTTTGTGACCTGGTCACAGAAGGCCACCAGGTGAATTTATATTCAGCCATGCCCATTTTCCTTCTAGACCATTCAGGAAACTTGTGCTTGGCAAGAAATGCAGTTCTGGGGACTGTGGATTTAAGTACTAAGCATGCCAGATGTAGAGACAGGGTGGGGATATGTAAAATTGTTGGTGGGTACAGTCAGTTCGAAACAGATACAGAGGTCTGGTAACAACCTTAGGTTCTGAGTAATCACTGAACACCACAAAAGGAAATTTGATGAACAATGGGAGGAGCCTCAGTGGAAAAGAGACATGGGCCAACAAGCCAAAATATTTTGAGGCAGCTTGATAAATTTGGAGCACATTTCCCGAGTGTAAATATTATTATTATTATTATGATTATTATTATTCATTCAAACAGAGCATATCTCACTGAGGACAGGCAACATGGGAGTTGGGCCCTGATCCTAGCTCTGACACTGATCCACTGTGGACTTTGGATACGTCACTTTACCTCTTTGTGTTACTGCTAGTCTCACTTCCATCCTTTGTCATCAAGATGTAAAGGTGTTTGCTATGGGGAATGCTTCATGCACTCTCTAGCACAGTGGTTCCCAACCTTTTTGGAGGGGTGGGGGGTCCTCCACATACCTGTGCTATGCTTGGCAGTAAACCCAGAAGCGCTGCACATGGAAGCACCAGCGGCAAACCTGGAAGTGTTCTTCTTGGACAGTTCGCAACCCCCCTGAGGACCCCACACAACCCTGATTTGGGTCACGACCCTAGGTTAGGAACTGCTGCTCTAGCACTATGAGGCCCAAATCTAGGTGGGGGTCTGAAGCATTTCTAAGTTGTTGTTGATATTGTATGAGTGACATCCAGACTTAAAAGTGACTTTAGCAGCTCTCCATAGAGCAAAGATTGCAGGATATTATATTAAAAATACATTAGCTCATATAAATGATGGGCTTGCTTGCTGTACCCATTTTAAATAATATAGATTCAGCCCACCTGTGCAGAGGGAACCCCACACTCCGTGTTTCCTCCACACTTTTTTGTTATACTTTTCTCAGGGTAGGAAGGCACATACTTGTTAAAACGGTGTTGGGTGATGGTATCAGAGTCCAGGTGAAAACTTGATCCCTTTGCTTATGCTGGTAAACAGCTAACTCCAAGCTCTCCTGATGATATAATCCAGTATGGATAATCTAGCTCACAGACAATATCCTAATTTAAAACTAGGACTGTTTCCTTTGGATCCCTCATCCAATGTACATCCCTTCTGAGTTGCGGCTGGTCTGAGTCGGCCAGTTCACACAAGACTCATACAAATCCCAGATACTCTGGCCTTACATGGATTGATGGCTATGGAAATTAAGGCCCAAATTCCTGTCTCCTTCCAAAGAAAAGTAGCAGGAAACAGAGCATTTAAAACTACCTTCTCTAGGAATGATTGGTGTATTGTATTGTGCCGCCGCTCAAAGACTCCAACTAGGATTGGTTAGGAGATTTGTGCATTACACAAGACACTGGTGCAAACACGGGAAGCCAGACAGATCCTTTTTTTTCCTTTTTTTTGGCAAAAGTGTGTGTGTGTGTGTGTGTGTACAGTCCCTCCATGCTTCTACAAACATGTCTTGTGACTGCTCTAGTTCACTTTACAGTCCAAAACACACCTTTGCAGTTGCACCATCTATTTTCCCCGATGACTGTACATCCTTAGCTGGTTTACATCAGCTTTGCTCCATTCATTGGCTGTCATGGAGCAATGCCTATTTGCAGTTGCAGACAGATGTGACATCTTTCACCTGATCCGGCCACAGAAAGCAGTTTATAGCTGGGACAAAACACAAGTGCACAGCTGCAGAAAGCTTTAAAAATGGCCATTCAGCTGAAAATTTGACCCCACATTGCATGAGGCGTCAAATACAAACGTTTCAAAATGTAGTGTCTTAAGTAACTTGTGTCTGTGGAGCTCCCAGCCTGTTGTGGTTTTCAGAATGGGAGGAGGGAAAGGCAGCAGAGGGAGTTCAGTCTAGGGCAGGGGTTGCAACCCCCAGCACGTGTGCCAAGCATGGCACACGAGGCCATTTTCCTTGGCAGGCATTGGGGCCAGGAAGGCAGCAGCTATTTGCAGCCTCCTGGCTGTAGCGAGCCCCAACGCCAGGGAGCTGCTGCCGGCCAAGAGCCTTGTCTGCTCCCAGCAGGCAGCTGGGACACTGCAAGCCCTGCTGGGAGCAGCCTAAGCTCTGTGGCTATCAGCAGCTACCCAGAGCCGGGGCTAGCTGCAGTCCGGAGCTGCTGCCTCCCCGGCCCCAACAAGTGCAGTACTGGCACCTCCTGCTTTTCTGGAGCAGGGGCCAGGAGACAGCTGGAGCCAGGGCTGGGGCGGCAGCAGCTGTTTGTAGCCTCCCTGCAGCCGGCCCCAGCTCTGGGTAGCTGCAGATAGCCACGGAGCCTGGGCTGCTCCCGCGGAAGCCCTGTTGCAAGGCTCCATGGCTATCCTCCGCTACCCTGAACCTGGGCCAGCTGCAAACATCTACTGCCTCTCTGCCCCGGCCCCAGCCTCGGGCTGCCCACGCTGCTCCCGTTCACACATGGGAAGTGTGGCCTGGCAGTGGGAGCTTGCAGCAGGCAGCTTTGTGCATGCCCTGCCGGGCCGGGGTCCAAGGCTGCTTTGCAGCGGTGGTGTGGGCAGCACAGCGGGAAGCTTTGCCAGTATGTGCTGCCTCCCCCGAGTCCAGGGCTGGGAGGCAGCTGGGGCGGGGGGAGGAGAGGCAGCAGATGTTTGCAGCTGGCCCAGGTTCTGGGTAACTGCTGACAGCCACAGAGCCCAGGCTGGGGGGCAGGAGCTTTGGGTGGGGGGCAAGGGGTGGCAGAGCTGGGGCGTAAAGGCTTTGGGTGGGAGGCACAAGGCAGCAGGGTTCCGGGGGGGTTTTGGGTGGGGGGCAAGGGGCACAAGCAGGGCATCCTACCACGTATCTCTACCCTCGTTTTGTTTTTCTGGCATGCCAGCACTCCGACACCTTCCAAAGTAGGCATTGTGGGGTTTTTTGGCACTGCGGCCAAAAAACGTTGCTTACCCCTGGTCTAAGGGGTTTTCAGCCCCCAGAGCGTGTGTATTAGGGTGGGTGTATTGGAGCCATCCTGGTGGGGGGGGTCCAATTCACCCACCCTTCATCAGCACCAGCTGGGCAGCCCCAAAAACTGTTCTGAGTTACAGCTGGTGAGCTGCACCTCTGCACCCATATCACCTGTGGATCTGGACCGACCCACCCACGTTTGCACTGTGTGATCATTTGTACCTCTACAACTATGTGTAAAATACTCATTTGGGCTAGCAGCCTTTTACATCTGCTTGACCTTCCTTTTACACGCCAGCTAGTGACTGAGAGGAAGGCAGAAGAGAACCAGATCTGCAGGAAGTTTAACAAATGAAAGCGTTCTCCTTTACATGTTTCCAATAAAGGGAGCACCCACCACCTGCCTTGCATTCCTTTAATCATTTGCATATCAGACCGATAAGCAGGTTCTTGCAGACCAGTGAGCGTGACTGACCAAACCAAAGCACGGAGAGCGTCTTTCCCCGTGTTGTGGGACCCCTTTTTTCCACCAGCGTATGTGCAGCTCTGGCTAGGAGCCTAATAGCTTCATCTAGGCCTGGTCAGAGCAGGGCCTTGTATGTGCTATAGGCCGGGTTCTGTTCCACCAGCTAGGGCAGTAAGCAGACACAGGTGCCCAAGTATGATTTTATTCCTCTATGTTGGAGTCAGTTAATACAAGAGGCGGGTGGGGCTCCTTTGCTGACTCAGTCTCAAGTGTCAGATGACTGGTGTGTTAGATTTGTAGATGCATTAATGGATTTTCAGGGGCTTGACAGGGTGGAACAGAATTGCATGTAGGTGTCTAAGTCCACTTAGATACCCGCAGGGGGAATAGAACCTGTCCCTAAGAAGAGATAGCTTGCTAGGAATACCAATACGCTGCACTGCAGAGACCTCCTCGGTGTGAATGCAGCTTTCCAGGTAAAGCTGAGCTTTGCATCAGTACAACACAATGATCCCCCATTAGTGAAACAAGGCTCTGTCTGCATTACGGACCTGCTGACGTAGGGGAGGCCTCCTGGAAGGTCTCCTGGCATAGGTACAGCTTGGCTGGCAGAAGACTGCGTGCTGTCAGTCGTGCTAGCTCCCCTGAACAACAGCGTCTACACTGGGGGTTCCTCAGCCATACAACAGCCTGTGTAGTTTTCATACCCAGTAACTAGTGTAGTTCTGCGGGCAGAACATTAAAACACGTGCTAGTGTCGAACTATATTAATGTAAGGACCATTCTGCCAGTACCACTTGTGTCTATGTTACCAAGTCTCCTACCAACACTGTCTGTCCTCAGTCAGTGATCCCACCTCTTCACCTCCCAAACACTAGGAAAAAAACCCATAGTGTAGACAGATGCATGTCCCAGCTACACAACCCTACCACTGCTACTCTTAGTACCAACCGGGGAACTGGACCAACAGTTGCAACAACAGGAAACTACAAGAAAGTAACAGTAAGTCTAGTGCAGAAAATACCCCTGAACCTCACAGTATAAACAGTATCAGCAGGAAATAGCCACCAGGCCCCGAGCATGTACTACAAACCTGAACGCAGCCTGGCTGACTGTCTTAGGTAAACATAATAATATACTTTCTAAGCAACAAAGAGATGCAATCAATACAGCGGATTTTATCACAACGGGTTGTTTGACATGAGCAAGGGGGCTCAGCACTGTGTAATAGATGTCATTTGTGCTTCTGCTTACAAGGGTTTTCTACAATGCAAGGCTTTAGCTTAAAGGGGATGTTAATTCTCATTGTTTGCAAGGGAAGCTGAGAATGCAGCTGTCCTAACATACAGCCTGCAGCCATCCTACGATAGAGCACTTTACAGCTTCCTAGGGAGGTATGAACAGCACATAAGAAAAACTTTAAAAAAATATTTTAATTCATTTCAGGAACATGAGGCTTGCCAGGCTGGATAAGATCCGTGGTCCATCTGGCTCATCTGTCCTCTCTCTCCCAGCAGCTCATACCAGCTGCTTCAGAGGAAGATGCAAGAAATGCAAGGGGAAGGTGGCTGTGCCATAGTATGCCCCCAGGGCAGAGTTTCTTCCTAGACCCCAATGGTTTGGAGGCTGAGATCTGCCCTGGAGCAAATGAGTTTATATTCCTCACACAACGCTGAGTTTTTAAAACGCCTTCTTGCAAGGACTCTGGATGTCCTCGTGACCTGTGTAAGTGCTTGATATTCTTTGGGAATCTCCCAGGCTCTTGGCCTCAATGAGAGCTTGTGGCAGTTCGTTCGACGGGCTGATAGAGCACTGTAAGGAATAAAACCTTCGTTTCATCTGGTTTAACTGTGCTGAGAGAAAGGTAGCCATATTAGCCTGAAATCGGGCAGAAAGCAAAGTCGATTTTCACCTTATACATTAACCAAATTTGAGATGCATGAGCCTTCACGAACAACAGCTTAATTCATCAGACGCTAAACGTGCTGCCTTTTAGCCACACTGAGTGTCCTACTGGGACACATAGCAGTGGGACATTTAAACATCAGCAATGTAGCAGAGTTAAACATACATGTCTCTGTAACAGGATGGAGTCCTTAGGATCACCGTGATCTCCCCTAACGTCCCCTTACTGTGCCAAGTTAGCCTAAAAGCACCCTCAATTCTCGCCCACCACATCTCTGATGTTAAATGTATAATAGGGAGGGTGCCTTTCCGTCCTCTTGGACACAGGTTTCCTGCTGTACACAGGCCCTGTTCTGTAATGGGTGTTTTGGCGCACCCCAGCCTTATGGGCTATGCGTGGCTCCAGCCATCCCTTTACCACACCCCAAGCCTTGCTGGTGGAACTGATGTTCTTTGCTCTCGCACTGCCCCCTCTCTGGGGCTGCGGTCTCCATGCTGCCACGGGTCCCTAGGAGGCCTCCTCCATCCCCTAATAGCCTCACCCAAGCCACCGGTAAACCCGCAAACGAAACACAAGCCCCTGGGCTATAACACAAATCCTCGCCACCCAGCTATAACCTTATTCCAGCCGCACAGGGGTGCTCCATCCTTCCCCAATCTCAGGCTGCACCTGCAGTCAGGCGTCTCCCCCGTGGCTTGCTCTGGGAGAACTCCTTCCCCCTTGGCTGCTGGCAGGGAACTGTTCCTCCTGGCATCAGGCCTGAAATTTATATGACAGCCAGGCCTTGCCCCTTCCGGTCAGCAACCTGCACCTGGGTAGCTATCTCCACTCTACGAGTCGCAGGCACCTTAGTGCCATGCTACTGTCTCCATGAAGACTAAAGCTAGGCAGGGCACTAAGATGAAGCAAAACAGACCCCCAGCCAAGCAACCCCCCATGCTTGTCCTTTCAAAGAGCAGTCAAGCTGTCTCTTGACAGCTTTGTGTGCATCATTTGTCAAATGAGAGGGCTGCTAGGATGAGCCACACTGGCAAGGGGAAAGTGGGTAGATCCCATTGCCTCAGGTTCATTGAGGTATACAATTCCTCCAGTAGCCTCTTTGACTGTGCTGAGCTCATAAAGAAAGATCCTCAGCAACTGCTTTCTGGAGCCCCAGAAAGTTTTCCTGTGTTATGCCAAGAGCAGCTGGGGGAAAACAGGCCAGGATGGGCACCGTCTCCATACGACACCCTAGCACTCAGTAAGTAGAAACTATAAGGGCCATTAGGATGCTAAACTGCCATGGATTCATGCAGACAGCAACACAATCCTTCAACTAAGAAAAGAAATTCAGTAACATCTTCCTAATAGCCTGGGGAGGTGAACTGAGGAAGAATAATGTGCAGTTGTAATTTGTACTGGAATACACAATAATTCATCAGGAGGAGAAAGCTACCCAAATGTGATGATGTGTATCGTGGCAAACTTGCCTAGCACCCATTCAACAGGAGCAATTTGCACAGTTTGACAAGCCGGATTGCAATTGAGAGCTTTGATATAGCATTTAGAACAAAACTGACACAAATAGCATATGAACAGGTGCAGCCTGATTTATCTCCTTCCCGTCTGGCTGTTTTATTTGCTTGACATTACGTGGCTTACGTGAAAATCACAACGAAAAAAAAAAAAGGAAGGCAGGAACAAATTTAGACAGAAATTCTACTTTAAAAAATGGAATGCATTGCAGCTGGGCTTTCCAGAGGGGCCTAAATGCAGGGGCATGCGTAGATGAAATGGGGGTGGGTTTTTAAAAGCACCGCTTCAGTTTAGGGTGAAGTAAACTCCCATGTTGTGTACGCGCCTGTCCTACCTGCCTCTCCGGCAGTGGGGAGGGGAGGGCAAGCTGCTGGCAGGCAGAGTGGTCCTTGGGCTGTGGGGGGAAGGGCTGGTGCTTCCCTCCGTGGCAGTGGCAGGTCCCCCCCTCCCTCCGAGGCAGCATCCACCAGCAGACACCCTGCTTGGACAGTCCCGGGGGGCACCGCAACTGTGGAGGGAAGGACCGGATCCCCGCACAGCTCCCCTGGGACCGTGCAAGCCGGGTGCCTGCAGGTAGGTGCCGCCTGAGGAGGAGAAAAAAAAAAGTCAGGTTCACCATTTATTTTTTGTCTTCCTTCAGTGGAACCTGCCTTCCCAGGCTGCTGCCAGGCTGTCTGCATGGGCTGCCTGCACAGTCCTTGAACCACACGGAGCCTGGTGCTTTGCTCCACAGCTGTAGGGCAGCAAACTACAAGTCCTCGGAGGTGCTTTACTTTGCTGCGCCCCAAAGTTATTTAAGGTGCATAACGCTGCCGAATGTACTAGAGCGGCTGGAATTAATGCGCAATACACCGCCGACGCATGCAAACACCAACACAGCACTTAACTCGTTTCAAAGTGTTGTGTACACATGCCCCTCATTTTGTCTACACACACCCCAGAATGCAAAACACAACAGCCTTGTCTACATCAAGAGAGCCTGCAGTGGTCACTCATCTCTTTGCTAAACTTACACAAAGAGCTGCAGCTAAGCCTTATTTTTCAGCTTGCTGTTGTGAAGGGAGTAATGTTTGCGAGGACACAACTCCCCATATCAGGTTGTCCCTCAGTTCTTTATTTTCCTGGGGCAAATTTGTCCCCACAAGGAAAACAACATCCATAACAAAGCAGGCAATTAAACAAACAACCATACAACCAACAAAAAAGTTTACTCACAGCTATAGTCCTTCCTTGGACCTGAAGAGAGGCTATCTCCTCAGCACTGTCCTCCTCCCTCTCTCCCCCAACTCTGCTCTCTGAGAGCTTTTAACTTCTTCTGGGCCAGGCACTCATTGCTGCCAGCTGCGCCCTCCTCCCAAGAGTAGAGTCCAGGACACACTCTCCCCTTTCTTCAATTCCTATCCACTTTGGCAGAAGTCTGCATTATCATGTGCTGTATCAAAATCAAAAGGTTGTAGAGACATAACATCTTGTCAACTGGGGGTTGGCTTCCCACATTGCATTAAGCCATGTTAAAGGGGCATGGTCAGTGACCAAATGGACCCATGGCCCTAGGAGGTAGTAGCAGAGGGCTCAACCACCCACTTAATTACTAAGCACTCCTTTTCTATGATAGCATACTTTGGCTCCAGAGAATGGCGTTTCTTACAGAGATACAGAATGGGATGTTCTCCATCCTCAAGCTCTTGGGAGAGAGCCTCCCCCAGGCTTCGCTTAGAGGCATTTCCTGTAATATAAATTCTTTTGTCAAATCTGGGCTACTCGGGACTGGCACACTGCATAGCAGCCATTTTTCTGCTCTGAATGCTTTCTCACATTTGGGTGACCCCTGAATCCTCTGTGGTACTCCCTTCCTCAGCAGATTACTCAGTGGAATTGTGATGGCTGCAAATCATAGGATAAAACACTGGTAGTAGCTGGCCAAGCCCATAAATGACATCACTTGTTTTTTGGTTGTTGGCACCATGCTTTCACCAAGGCCTTTACCTTGTCTGTTAGGGGCCTGAATTTCCTATTGCCTACTTCAGTGGTTTGAACATTGTTCATCAGGCACAGGAGAAAAGAGTGTAAAAGTTCTCTGGGGCAGAAATGCTCTGAGCCTAATCTGCATATAAAGTGAACTGTTCCAAACAGATGTTACCACACCTTCAGTCCTCTTCTGAAATACGAACTTTCATTTCTAACCCAGGAGATCTTTTACAATCTTTTCTCCTATTCCTGATTTGGGGTGTTTGTGCCCAAAAGCTTGCAATTAAAGATTTTTTTTTTTTTTTGCAAAAATCTAGTTGGTCTACTTAAAAAATATCACCTCTGCTATTTGTCCTGATTGCTATAGGTAAATTTGAACTGCTAGCTTAGAACAGAAGAAAACTCTCAAGCCTGTTCACAGTGCTCTGAGCAAGCCACAGGAGTCCACTGAGCATCCAGTGCTTTGTGCAGGCAGCTTGTTACTGATGGTACGGCATCAGCAGGATAAGTCATGAGACTTGAGGAGGTCAATTGGCTTCAGGAGGTCTGAATCAATTCAGCTTTCCAAGTTATCCTGAAACAACACATGTACCAAACTAAAGACACTGTGAAGTTAGCCAAATCATTAGACTCTTATGGTCTTGTCTGTGAGGAGTTTACTATCTGTGGAGCTTATTGGGCATGTACATTGAGCAGGGCTGTGTTAGTCTGGGATGTGGGAGTATAGCAGGGGGCTATACCATGGCAGTGGTATGTCTTGGTGAGGATAGACCTGAGCATACCGTGTCTGCCTGCACCTGCAGATACTCCAAACCAAAAAGGTCACTGACAGACTACTCCAAGTTGGTGCCCAGCCTTGGGCAGGGGTAGGCAGGGTGCAGGAAGGGTGAGTTTGAGCCTGTCTTTGCTGTGATCTGCCTCTATTATATTGTAGGCAAGGCCACAGAGGATTTGGTGGTAAAGGGAATGTTTCTTGCATTGGGCACAAATGGGCTGTATATGGGAAACCAACAGTAAGGTATAATTGTTTTTTGGCAACTTATGTTCTCATCAGAATCATAGTGGGGAAAGGAGGAAGAGAAGAGGATCCAATATCTTAACCATATAGAAGGAAACAAGATATACAAGACTGTTTAAAGAAAAAAAAAACACACCAAGCACGGTGCGGGTATGGAGAATACCAGGTTAAAAGATATATCACCAAAACCTGAATGACCCCAAAGCACCTTACACTTAATCTATACACATCTAGCAAGATAAGCGGATAACTGGCTTGAACCCAGGTGCCATACCCACATGGCTGGCATAAAGGTTTTTGCCATCCTGGCAGCCTCTGCCACAGCCCCTAGCAGATTTTTGTCACCAGAGTGCCAGTGGGCTGCATGCCCACTTAAAGTGTTACTTTTGCCATCCCTTACAGTTTACTGCTCTGGGTGGCCCCTGTGATGCCTGTACAGTTATGCTGGCCCTGTGTATCCAGCCTGCAGAACCACTGGATCCAGCCCATGTGACGGGGCTTCAGCTGCAGGCACTCTCTCTACCCCACCAAAGACAAGTGGTAGTGCTGGCCAGGTCCTATCTCCTGCCTGCCTTCAACCTGGAGTGGGTTTTTCTGCCTGCATCTGGAAAAGGTTGCCTACCCCTGACTTAAGCAGCCATTTGGGGATTTGTAGAAGAATCTTTTTAACATGGTCCAGATACACCCATGAGTTCTGGTGGGCTCCTCTGTCTATGCTTACCCTCAGTTGTCTCAGTTACCCCATGGGCCCTTGGGTATCGATTCATTCTTTAGAAAAGAGCACAGCTAATTGGTAACTCCCAAGCCTCTTACTTGGGGTGTGAAAGTAAAACATCATTTGCCTTGAATGCAACAGTATTTTTTCACAGGTTGGACAACTTGGTCTTTTCTGAAAGGCTGTGAGAAACCACAATCCTTAGCGATGTTGACATTTCAGTGGAATATTTGCTCATGTTGATATCTGAGTTAGCACCTTATGTGGCTGAAGGGCAATACATACCTTTCAGATTATTTATTTCAGGCTCTCTACAGACTCAGGCCGAGATCACGATCCAGGGTCATGATTGACCACAAGATGAACGTGAGCCACCAATGTGATGATGCAGCTAGTAAAGCAAGCAAAACACTGGCTTGCATCCATAGATGCTTCTCAAGCAAATCCCAGGACGTCATTCTCCTGTTGTACTCAGCCTTGGTGAGGCCGCAGCTGGAGTACTGGGTCCAGTTTTGGGCTCCACAATTCAAAAAGGATGTGGAGAAGCTTGACAGAGTCCGGAGGAGAGCCATGCGCATGGTCAGAGGTCAGGAAAACCGACCTTATGATGAGAGGCTGAGAGCCAGGGGACTCTTCAGCCTGGAAAATTGCAGGCTGACGGGTGATCTGATGGCCACATCTAAGTTTATCAGGGGTGCTCACCAGGATCTGGGGGAATGTCTGTTCACCAGAGCACCTGAAGGGATGACAAGGTCAAATAGTCACAAACTCCTCCAGGACCGTTTAGGCTGGACATAAGGAAGAACTTCTTTACTGTCTGAGCTCCCAAAGTCTGGAACAGACTGCCGCCGGAGGTGGTTCAAGCACCTACTTTGAACGCCTTCAAGAGAAATTTGGATGTTTTTCCTGCTGGGATCCTATGACCCCAGCTGACTTCCTGCCCCTGGGGCAGGGGGCTGGACTCAGAGATCTTCCGAGGTCCCTTCCAGCCCAAATGTCTATGAAATCACGGCTATTTCTTCTTCACGTTTTGAAGGTTTCTTTCTCATATACGAGGAATGCTTTTTAAAAATGAAGGCGTAGTAACCTCACACCACATGTTTGCATAACTCTTTCTAATTCAAAATCCGGCAAAAATCTCTGTGATCCAGTGTGGATTTTCTGAGCCAACCAGTCTATGTTCGTGGACTAACTCACTGTGTTCAAAGAAGTCAATGGAACTAGACGAGCTCAAGAACCAACAACTGACCGAATGAGGGTGAAAAGCCAGAAAATAACCAGTCTGTGGGGGCATCTGCACATGCAAATACTGCTAGATGGGTTTACTCAGCCGTAGTTTCCTGAGGAGTAAACCTGCAGGGCAGGTGTCTGGGCAGGTGTCTATACATGTAGCAATTTGGGAGCAGATTTGCTTCCGGCACTAGCCTGCTCCCGCCCCCTCCAGCCCCGCACTGGTCCCCTGCAGCAGCCCGTGGGAGTTGGAGGCTCCAGCAACAGCTGTCTGCGACCAGGAGCCATCTTTAAAAGCCAGCCCCAGGTGCTCCCTGGCCACCTGCCTTTCTAGCCCAGAGCAGGCTGCAAAGTGCTGGCACAGTGCTCTGTGGCTCTGTCGCCAGAGCCTGTGCCCACTGTGTGATGGCTGCTCCACTCCCTGGCAGGGCTGGACACGGGCATGGGTGAACTGGCCAGCCACCCAGAGCCTGGCCAGAAAGGGAGCCCCAAAATGGTAATGTTAAAATTATTATTATTATCTCTGGTGAAGGGGGACCCAATACTAAAAGTTCACCTGGGGCTGCCAAGAGTCTAGGTACAGTGCTGCTCCCAGGCTCTGGGAGCAACAACCTGTGCCCGGGGCTCCTGTTGGACACTCTGGTTGCCCTCCTTCGCTGCTGCAGTGACCGCTGCCTGGTGCAGGTTAGTCTTGGCTCCGGTGGCCCCCCTGCATCTTGCAGCCACATGGCCAGGCTCACCGCAGCATCCTAGGCTCCCGGCCACTGTGCTGCTGCTGCCCGGACCCCAGCAAGGATGCCAATGACACACACCTGGACACTGGTGCCATCCATGAGCTCCTGGTGCTCCAGCCTCACCATCTGTAGGCCACCCGGCCAGCCAGGACCGGTGCCTACACATTGTAGAGCATACCTGGGATGATGAGCAGTGGCTGGAGTCAATCCGGGTGACCTGGGCCACCTTCCAGGACCTCCTCGAACAGCTCCACCTGCACCTGGAGCAGTAGGATGCCACCGTATGGAAGCCCCTCCCTGCAGATACCCGGCTTGCCACTGCCCTGCTCAAGCTGGCCATGCCTGTCAGCCTGCACTACATCAGCCACCTCTTTGGAGTGGGCAAAGTGACTGTCGGGAACGCTGTCCTGGAGGTCTGTGGTGAAGGGGTGCATGACTCCCTGGAGGTGATGAAGGGGTTCTGTGCCCTGGACAAGACCCATATCCCTATCATCTACCTGCCCTGTGCTGACCACCTCTAATACAGCAGGCAGGGCTTTCACTCTGTCATGCTCCAAGCTGTTGTTGACCACTGTTGTGCCTTCACCAATGTGGACGGTTAGTGACCACAATGCCCGCGTCTTCTGCAACTCTGCCCTGCCAGCCCTGGTGGAGAGCAGGCACTTAGTGCCAGGGGTGCCAGACCTCCAGCTGGGCACGTCGGTGGTCCTTCCCCTCCTCATCAGGGACCCTGCTTACCCACTCTTCCTCTGGCTCATGTGGCCCTACGCCGGCTAGCTGGACTCCCACCAGGCACACTTCAACTGGTGCCCGGGCTAGACCCACGCGCTGGTGGAATATATCTTTAGCTGCCTGAAGGGATGCTGGTGGACCCTCACCTCCCCTGTTGAGGTCGCTCACATCCTGAACCCCCTGCTGTAGTCCACCTGGATGGACGGCCCCAGCCCCCAGCCCTTCCATACACAACCAGCATCGTGCTCATGGGTGGTGGAAGTGGGGGAGCTAACAGGGCTTAACTCCCCACCCCGCCAAGTGCAGGGCTGCGGTAGGGCCACAAGGCAACCCAGCCGCAGGCTTCTGACAGCTGCAGCAGGGGTGGAGAGGGGCATGCAGGCAGTGGTGAGGGAGGGAGTGGGGCTGGGAGAGGCAGATGCTGCACAACCAGGGTAGGGTGGGGCGTGAGACTGAGCTATGAGCGGTTCATTTGAGGGGCATGGCTCCTGCTGCTTCATGCACTTCAGCAGGGCACGGGGGCCTGTGCCCCTGGATCTGTGTGGGGCAGGGTGGGCTGTGGCTAGGGCTGTTCTGGGGTCTTCCCAGCAGCGGGAGGTGGGGTGGTGGGCCAGGGCAGGTGGCGGCAGCACTGGGAGAGGCTGTAGTAGGACACTAAGGTGCCTGCTCTGCTACTCTCAGGGCAAGGGCAGGAACCCAGGTGCCGGTTTCGGGGACAACCGGTTAAGGAGGGCATTGGCCGCCCCTGCGCCTGGACAGCTGACCGGAAGGGGCAGGGTCTGGCTCCTACATAAATGCGAGGCCGGAGGCCAGGAGGGCATCTCCCTGCGGGCAGCCAAGAAGGAAGGGAGCTCTGCCAGACAAGTGAAGGGGAGAGACCTGACTGCGCGATCAGCTTCTGATGTTGTTAAGGGGCGGAGTATCCCCTGGTAGGGATTGAAGGATGTTTAGCCGAATGATGTTTTAGCCGGGCGGCTTGGATTTTGTTTTAGCCAGGGGCTTGTGTTTTGTGTTTGCCGTTGTACGGGCGGTTTGGGTGAGGCTAGTAGAGGATGGAGGAGGCCCCATAGGGGACCTGCAGCAGCGTGGGAACCCCAGCCCCGGAGAGAGGGAGCAGCAAGAAACCCCAGAGAGGAGGGGGCAGCGAGACAGAGCGAGACAGCGCTGTGGAAAGCCCAGGGAGGACAAGGGGAGGGTCAAAAATGTCATGAGGTCCAGATCAAACCATGTCAGTATTATCTGCGAGGCTTGGGCTACGGTGTAGTGGAGGAAAAGGAGCTGCAGGTAGTGCCCTCTGGCACCAGGGGTGATGAATGGTCAGCTTCCCGCTAATTAGCACCCATTCATTCATTAAGACCAAGGCATGGCAGGTAAGAAGGCGGGCGGTTGGCCCATCACGGGAGGGCAGAGTCACTGATAGACGGACTCCAGAATAGGCACTCCTGTCACAGAGGGGTACTTACCTGGCAGGGGAAACACCATGTATCTGGGTCCATGAAGGCAGTTTTCCTTTAGCGCCTGGGAGATAACTGCTCTTCTGTTGTGGTTTAATACCCACCGAGGTGTTGGGACTTCAATCCCACTTTATAGAAATGGGAGCTTCCTCCCTAACTTGCTCCTGTGGCTATATGGCTGAGGGCAGGCGAAACTTAGGGGCATCCAAACCCCAAGCCTCTGGGGGTTTGGATGGGCTCAGGCTGTAGCTGATCAGATATGCTTACAAGTAGGAATTGCCTCCAGCCTTTGAAAAAAAAAAACCCCATCCATAGCCACCAACACGTATCAAGTGCTAGGCCAAACACATGGCATTTTTCCAGTATAAGCACAGTGTCTGCAATGCCAGGGTGTCACAGGGCACTCAGGGAGCCCTGTGCCTGAAGAGGAGTAGCACTGCCAGAGGGGGCGCCCTAGCAGCGATTGGGCTGCGCCGCTGCGAGTTGCCCAGGCAACCGATGGAGGTCAGCTGACCCAAGAGGGGCAGGGCTTGGCTCTTATAAGGCCCAGAGCCAGAGCCAGGCTGGCAGTCTGCTGCTGGCAGCGGGAGGAGCAGGAGCTCTGAGAGAGAGAGAGAGAAACAATGTGAGTGTAGCTCACGAGTGCTCCGGAGGCAGGAGCAAGGATGCTGTGGGATAGCCGGGAGGCTTATGCTGCTGTGGCCAGGTGCCTTATGTTTATGTTATAGCCGGAGGCTTGCGTTTGTGTTCTGCTGTCATTATGACCGGTGGTTTGGGCGAGGCTGTAGGGGAAGGAGGAGGCCTCATATGGGACCCCAGCGGTGTGGGGATCCCAGCGCCCGTGGGGGCACAGCGTTCTTAGGTGCCATTGAGGGCGCAGCAGCAGCACGGGGGTGTGGAGACCCCAGCCCCAGAAAGGGGGCATTTGATAAGGAAGCCCCAGAGAGGGGGCATTGGATAAGGAGCCCTAGTTGGGTATAGCAGAGCTAGCCCAGAGAGGCGGCAGCACTGAGAAGGGTTTCCAAGTTGGACTTGGCGAGCCCCAGGGAGGGGGCAACATTGAGGAGCCCTAGAAAGAGGGCTATTTTAATGAGAAGCCCAAGTGCGGGCATTGGGAGTCCCCGACAGGGGGCCGCATTTCTTTGGAGGCCCAAGTTGGGCATAGTCAGTCCCAGGAGGGGGCAATACTGAAGCCCTAGATAGGGGGCAATGATTGAGAAGCCCAAGAGGGGTGCTATTTGAGAAGCCTGTGAGGAGCCCAAGTGGGGCACAGTCAGCCCCAGGAAGGGGGCAATATTGTGTAGCCCAAATGTGGGCATTGGGAGTCCCTGACAGGGGGCTGCAGTCATTAGAGAGCCCAAGTTGGGCACAGTGAGCCCCAAGGGGGGGTGCAATATTGAGGCCCTAGGCAGGGGGCAAAGTACTGAGAAGCCCTGTGAGGGCAAGGCAAGCCCAGAGAGGGGAATGCCATATTTAGGGGCCCAGTGGGAGCGTGGCAAGCCCAGAGTGGGGAGCGCCATATTGTGGAGCCCGGGGGGGCGCATAGAGTCCAGGAGAAGGACAAATGTGAGACGGTCCAGAGAGAACGACAGGGGGGGCTGCGAGATCCACGAGGCTTGGGCTGCGGTACTGGGGAGGAAGGAGCCGCAGACAGTGCCCCCTAGTGGAGAGGGGCAGTACGAGTAGAAAGGGCAGCCTTCTGCTAATGGACCACTTAATATCAAAGACGTGGCAGGCGAGTAGGCGGGCGGTTGCCCAGAGACTGGTGCGGGGGCCATATTGAGGGCAGGCCCGAGGCGCACTGTCACACAGGGGTTCCAGAATTTGGTGCCTATATTAATGTGGGGTATAAGCACTTTGGAGAACAGTTGTGCCTAGCATAGACATAAACTTTGCTATACCTTGTTCCAATCACTTTAGTCTTTCAGGGTAGCAGTGGGAATACCAGCATGTGCTGTTACTGGGGTGGAAGATACATCCCTTGTGCCTGCATATTCATGGGTCTTACTCACTGAGGTTTCTCTTCATTAGTCACCAATCCATCCCAAAACAGTCACAAACCCAGGGCTGAAACACCAGCTGTCCTTGCAATGTTCTTCACTTACTGACTCTGCTGTGCAAACCACATGTCTCCTTTCTAACTTCCCTGCTGCCTCATAGCAGTTTTTCCTTTAACTCCTTGTAATTGCTCTTACTGGAGCACCTTTCCATGGTCCTTGTGGCCCTACAAAGACTGCTTCTCTAAGTTGTTCACCTGCACATGTGTTCCACTGGATGAGGATGCTGTTTATTTTTGACTGTGTGCTTCCATAGAACTTCCTGTTAATTTTCTCTCAGCTCAAAAAATGAGCATCAATGAGAAGTTTCCGACCTCGAGTTTGAGACTGCTGTTCTGCCCACCACAGTAACTAAACTATCAACACACCCAAGCTGAGTCAGTACATACTGCACATCATCCTGATCAGATCTAAACCTCACACTGAAAAGTTACCATCACTATATGCAAGCTAGACAGATCTCACACCCAACCTCTTCCTCTTGTACAATAGCAGTGTGCACGTAGCAGTGTGCAAAGCTGACAGACTTTTCCCTGAGTTTACTAATAATAAGCTATACTTTTATAGGACCATTTTCCCAAGTGTTTGCCTTGAGCAGGGATGGTCCATTGACATTCTTGCCTTGGGACCCTTGAAGGGCTGCCTTTCTCTATCAGGGCCAGCCCGTCACTGGCTAGGCCTCTTGAGGATCTATACAGTCACTTTGGGTCCTTGTAAAACAAATGATCCCTGGGCTTTGCGAGTCCTGGATATATATCCACCTTTGTGAGTCCTGAATATCTATCCTGGGTATGCATGCCCAAAGCCAGGTAATGGAGCAGTGTAGAGGAAGTTTTCAGAACTACTAACTGCACATCTACTAACTATGATAGAGCATTAAATCGCTACATCTATTAGGACCAACACCTGTGTGGTTATGCAAACATATAGTTGATTGGTAGCTGTAGGATATAACTGTTAGATCTGCAGGATCCTGCAGAGATACAGGTGTAGTGATGCAGCTGCCACTTCACTCCCGCTTTGTTTAGAGTTAAGGTTACAGTGATTGAACTCATTTCTGTGGCTACAGAATTCATGCAGATGTAACAGTCACAGTGCAACAGCTGATGGACACTCCTGGAAGCAACTCCTACTGCCTTTGAAGCAGTTGTTTGGATGTGCAATTGACTGGAGTGCAGTTTTTCAGAGTTCAGCAATCCAGAAGAGGCCAATATACATGCAGAACGGCTTCCTCGCATTCTGAATATTTCAGTCCATGCTCCTGCAGCCATGTAGAAGCTAAACACACTGAGTGATCTCGGTATGGCACTTCTGTGCCACAGCTGCCATAAGGGCTGCTGAGTTGTGCCCCAGAACTCTGTCAAATGTGCAAATCAGGTTAGGACAGTGCCTCAGAAAAAGCCTCCCTTGGTGCTTTAAATGCTTGAGAATGTTCTTGTGTTCATTTCTACTCTCCCTCTTCTTTCTATAACATAATTCTTGTGTCAGAGTAGCAAACTCCAGGGAAAAACCCTTACAAAACCCATACCTGGCCAGAGGGACTCTCCATGCGATCCAAACCTCCAGGCCTACAGTGCTATGCTCTAATTCACTGGCTCACGTACTTTGCACTCCTATCTGCTGTGGGCACCTGTGCTTTTTTCTTCTTGTGTGACTCATGTTCTGATCCTACATATGTACCATATCCAACTTACTAGGCCATGTTACAGTCATCAGTTTCTTGTCTCTGCTCCATACATAGCCATCAAGTGCAGACAGTGAAATCTGGACTCAGAGTTACAAGCAGTAGCTTTACTGGAGAGATCCAAATTAATCACATGGTGACCTATCATCTGGGATCAGGACACCATATGACAATACCGTCCCCTGCCTGCAATGTCTTTTCTTTTAATAATGCTGCTGGTACATACATAATTGCTGCTTTGTTTTCCAACCTGCCCTGCAAACCCTTATCTATAAGATGTCCTGGTTCCATGACTTCAAGCAACAGTGAGCTACAAGCCGTTATTTTTGGCAGCAGACTTTGTTCTCTGTAAGTGTTTCTGTCCTTGCACCTCTCTGTCCTCCTGTCCTCCTTGTTGGTTCTCACTACAAAAAGGTCCTGCTTCAGATGCAGCTCCTACGATCCCTTTCATTTATGTCAAATGTGGGTTACATTCAACAGCTGTTATTTGCTAATTTAAGTCTGTCTAAAAAAAAAAATCCATAGAACTAGAACAGCTCAAGAAACAACAACTGACTGGACAGAGTTTGAAAAAGCCAGAAAATAACTGCTGTGTGACAGGCCAGCATCTGGCTGCACAGGTTACATCCCTGCTTTGGCACTATTCCTAACATTAGTATGCATTGTCATTGCAGAACAGGGTCACCAAGTTGTACCACGATGTGTGTCTCTTGAGTGCTGTTTCACAGAATCATAGTGTCACAGAAATGTCAGCTTGGAGGTAACGCCAAGAGGTTATCTAAGCCATGTTCCTGCCCTGAAGCAGGATCAGCTACCTCTAGGCCATTCCCGACAGGTGTTTGTTGAACTTGTTCTTAAAAAGTTCCCATGAAAGAGATTCTGTAGCCTCCCTAAGAAATCCCCTTCCAGTGTTTCCCTGCTCTAATCCTTAGGAAGTTTTTACTAATATCCAGATGAAATCTTTGCTGCAATTAAAACTGATTTATTTTTGTTTTACGCCCAGCTACCATAGAGCACAATTATCAAAAATAAGTTTGGAAGGGCCTCAGAAAGTCATTTTGTCCAACCCCTGCCCAGGCAGGACAATCTCTATCAAAACCATCTTAAACAAGCTTGTCTAATCTGCTCTTAAAATCTTCTAGTGACCGAAATTCTGCATCCTCTCTAGGGGTGCATCTACACATGAAATTAATGTGAAGCAATAAACTCCAGCACATTTCGCACCAGAGGTTATTGCTCCTGGGAGCCACATTTCCATGTGCACCTGGAACCGCAGCATGTTGAGCTGAGATGAAACAGCCCTGGCTGGCAGTGGGTCCAGGGGTGTCAGCCTGCCAGCCTGGGGCTGCTCTGACCTGGTTCAATGTGCCGGCTCTGCCTGGGGCACAAGGGTCCTATGCTGCGGAGCTGGCCAGCAGGCAGCCCCTGCACTGAAGCACCCTTGTGCCCCAGCCAGCCCTGTCAGAGCTACATGTGCACTGATGTACGCTAAAGAATGCCGCAGTAGGATAGCACTTCTGTTTGCAAGTACTAACCTATGGCGGAGTTCACTAGTTTACTGTGGCCTAATAGGGCTGCGTTTGTAGATGCTAAGACTTTACTGCTGAGCTACGTAGGCAACTCTGCCATAAATATCTCATGTAGATGCACCCTAGGTAGCCTGTTCCAATGCTGAATCTACCTCTAAGTTGCAAAGATCTTGCTAATATTCAACCTAAATCTCCCTCATTGCTGTTTAAGACCCTTACTTCTTGCCCTGAACCCTGTGGACAGAGAGAACAATCAATCAACATCACCTTCATAACAACCTCTTAGATATTGGAAGTCTTTTATCATGTCCCTCCTAAGTCTTCTCTTTTCTAAACCAGACAAACTCAGTTCCTTCAGCCTTCTCTGATACATTATGTTTTCAAATCTCTTCTAGTTCTTAATCTCCTCTGCACTTTTTCCAGCTAGCCTATAGTCTCTGAAAAGCATGGTGGCCAAAGTAAATGTAGTTTTGCACCTGAGTGAGTGGAGCGGGATAATTGCCTCCTGTGTCTTGCATAAGATTTGTCCATTAATACACCCCAGGGTGAGATCTGGCCTTTTTTACACCACCATCACATTGTTGATTCATTGTCTAATGCAACTGTTTCCTTTCCCCCTCCTCCCTATTACTTGAGCATAATTAAACATATTTTAGTAAAACAGTGTCCTGGGTATGTACTTTCAATCATTGGAGAGTGTGCATTCCCTTTGACTTAAGCACTGAATATTACTTCTATGCACTGGATATATTTCCCTCACCCAACCAAGGCTAAATTAAAATAGGTATGTGATTATCCCATGCTATTATTAATTATGTCATTAATGTCCTGACAGACCCCATATATTCAACAGAGGTGTTGAAAAGAACACTGTCAGCATGATGGGGTTTGTTTTCCTTTGTTGGTTTTTCTACCTTCTCTTTTGCAGCAAAACAGAATCCAACTCATCTCGTTTACATTCTGGTGTTTTGTTGGGAGTGGCTGCACAGTTATGTTTCCTTGTTGTCATTCTCCCCTGGCAATGGTGCAGGATGCCTAAACCAGGGGGAAACATGATGCATTGGCACTTGGGCCATTGACTTTGATGGGATGAGTCAAGTTGAGCACGTGCCTAAAACACATGGAAGAAAATATGTCTTCCTGACCTGATGGAAAGTAAAATCCTACCAACGTAAAGCTTCCCCCAGCCTTTAACCGGTAACTCTATGTTCCTCAATGGTTTAATTGCTTTTTCTCTCACCGGTCAGTGGCAACAGGTGGGGGCAGCAGCCATTTTGCCCTGGCACCAGTGTCACAGACCAGCTGGACACTGCAAGTGTATCAATTCTATCGCAGGCTAACTGGGCACTGCGAGGGTATCAGCCACTGGGCTGTTTGGTTCAGTTTCGGATCGAGGAGGCAAAGTTGGGAGTGAAGCAAAGACAAATTTATTATAGCTTACACGCACAACAGTTAGCAGAAAGATAAATACGATAAGCAGATAATGCAGTATTAAAGAGCTAATAGTAAATAATAACAACAGACAGATGGATCAATTCTGTCGCAGGCCAACTGGGCGCTCCAAAGGTATCAACCACTGGGCTGTTCAAAACAACAGATAGGCAGACATGGGTTGGCAACTTATCGATAGTCCCTCAATGCCAGGTGCGCGCCAGGTGATTCCAGCAAAGTCAGGCATCCTCGATCGATGCTGTCGGAGGGATTACTGGGGAAGATCCCTTGATCAGGATCCGATCCTCACTCACACCGGGAGTCTGGAGCCTGGGCTTGGAACAGCAATGACCGTTCGGTTCCCTCCTTCCTGCTGGTCACCTGGCGCGTGCACTTTTTATACCAACTCTTACGCTAATCTGTTGGCTTTAGAGCCACTCGCAGTCTTGCCCTATAGCTGTTACCCAATGGGATTGAAAGGTTTTAAAAAATATTATGAAAGGTTACTACTCAGACTCGGGTTTATCCAATAACCAAATCACAATGCAGCACCTTTAGGTTTGAAATTGTCATTATTTCTCCTAAGTCCAACACTTTTAGGTTTCTCTGAATATGCTTTCT
Source organism: Caiman crocodilus (assembly GCA_030014935.1). Classification (NCBI taxonomy): domain Eukaryota; kingdom Metazoa; phylum Chordata; order Crocodylia; family Alligatoridae; genus Caiman; species Caiman crocodilus. Next base: position 2,060,180 of record JAGPOW010001296.1, on the reverse strand, counting down.
TGGGATGTGCTTTCTTGGAATGTGTTGGGTGTGCCAGGCAGTTGGATTCAGTTTTTATTTTCAAGGCTGAACTCCAAGCAAAAACTGTTACGTCAGCTAATCTTGCAGCTACAGCCTCACCTTTGTGGCCCAGTCAGTTCCACGATTAATACAAACAATTAGTTTTATCATTTTGGTTAAACTTATGACAGACAAGTTACATTTGTGGGTTATGAACTTACAAGCTTTATATTAGCTAATATTATCTGTTAGGCAAAATACAAAATGCCTCTAAGAAGCACATATTTATTGCTTATTAATCCCTCTGGTTCTGTCCGTCACACACCAGCCCCTCTCTCTCCTTCCTCCCCGGTGGGTTGTGTGGCTGAGCTGCAGTGGCCACGAGGACTGCTGGCTCTCCAAAGGGAGTCAGCATTTTATTTTCAGTAACTTTTTTTTCAGGGAGCCTGTGCTTTTTTCTGGATCCTGCCTGAAATCATGGTTTCTGTGAAAATTGCAAAATTATTCTTTCAGTAGGTCCCTAGACATAACCAAGCTGCACAGCTATGACAACAGAGGCTCAGTGATGTAGCTTAAGTTAAGACCAAACTGCTACTGTATTTTTAGTGAAGATAATGCATAAATATATGCAGACGTAAGGTCTTAGTGTGACCATTGGACTCTATCAAGCACCTTTAAAGGCACGGTGTATCCTGCTAGTTCTGTACACACAGAAGAAGAAAAGACCTAAGACCATTTTAGGCCACTGTCCATTGGGATGAGCTCACTGTCTACTTGTCAGCCTGTCTCTATGAGATAAAGTTACAAGTTATGTTTAGATCATACTAAAGGCACTTAACATGATCATCCACATGTTAAATCTTGTTAACTTGTGCTAAGTGTCCACTGAGTGTCTCCAAGTTAAACCATTTCAGGAGAGGGTTAACTCTGGGCTGTGCTACATAGCTCATGTTAGAGTAACTTCAGTCTGTTCCACAGAGATAAAACAAGCAATTTGTAGTCCTCCAGCACCCCAGGATGCACTGTTCCCAGCCACCTACGCAGAGCACAGACAGATGAAGTCTCCTGTCTCCTAAACACACCCCTGCTCACCAGTGATCTAGTAGCAAGTCTGAGCTGTGGAGACAAGAAATGGTATTAACTCTTAACAAGTGACTGCTTGCATCATGTTCTAACTTTATCACAGTTCAGCATTCCACAGATTTAGTATGGTCTAAGTGTAACATGTAACTTGACCCCATCTGTTGTCTCCTCTCAGAAGCAGTAAGCTCTATGGAGCAGAAACTGTCTTTTCATACTGTTTTTTGTACAGCACCTAGCATAGTAGGGTCCTGGTTCATGACTTGGTCTTCAAGATAGAGTCATGGACACTACCAGGACCTCTGGAACCTGGTAGCGTGAACATGACTAGATCTTGGACATTGATTACAACTACTACTATCACAACTATTTAGTTCCCAATTTAGTTCTGTACTTAAATATCTAACTTCAAGCATCTTACTACAGTTAAGCATGGGCTAAAGCAGCTTGCTAAATGCAACACCTACATGTAGAAAGTCTTCTAGAGCAAGAAATATCTCAGAGACTTGTATGTAATAATCAGTTGCATGTTATTGATTCATGAGACTTATGATGAAAGCAATTTGCTAATTTTTTTGGTTAAATGACCAAGAACGATTAACATAAAATAAACCTAAATTGAGTAAGCATTGTAAAAATCTATTAAGTAACTTATACTTCTATTTTGGCATAAAACAAAATCTCAGACATAGTAGAAACATTACTTCTTGATATTTTTAAAGTGTTGAGAGTATTATTGCAAAACTCCCTGAAGCACTCTGAAGTCTCTTCTCCTCCAGTACATGTACATCCAGTAACTTTCAGTGATGCTAGTGGGGAATATCTTTAAGCTGTAAGAGTAAATTAAACTCTCCTATGAGTCACCATTCTGTACAAAAAAGGATTTGTACAATGAAAGAAAAAGCCAACTGTTTATGCTATTCAACTGGAATTTCCTAAAGTGTTCAGGACTGGTTGGACTCAACTCCACAATTTTACAGTTTTACCATTGACATCAATAGGAGTAAAATTAAGTCTACATCTTCAAAATAAGATGGCTCCCTTGCCCATATTGATTTTAATGGGAGTTAGTCACCTAAATATGGTAGGAGTTGGCCACCCAAGTACCTTTGAGGATCTGGGCCTTAGAGCACTAAAACCCCTAGCCTTTAGATATTAACTACAGCATTCCAAAATCTGATTCTTAATCTGTTGAATTTAAGAGCAGCCTTTTCATTGACTTTGGTTTGGTTGTTACTAGCACATTTGTCCCAGTATTACTAAACTGATTCAAAAGCAATCTGATTATACTGATACTTCTCTCTTGAATGAGAACAACATCTAGCAACCTTGGCCATGAAATGACAGGCATTAGATGATCTTGTGAAAAGGATGGTCCTAGTTCAAAACAGAGCTCTGCAATAGCATGAATCATTGGGGGCCAGCCTTTTTGCCAAGCATGGCATAAATTAGTCCTGCATCTTCCCCCAGAGCCACTTCAATCCCTTTCCTTTGCCTGATCTGCTGCTTTGCTTTCTACTCCCTGCCACTGTGCTGCTTGTCCCCTTCCCAGCCCGCCACATGCCACACCGAGAGGATGCCTATGCCACAAACTGGCCACCCCTGGTATAAAAGGAGCACTCAACTGCATGGATGCCACTGTTCTATCTAGACAAGCCTTTATAATATGCTTTGGATCCTGCCCTTAGGGTGAAGTCGTGCCCCCAATGGACTTGTGACAAAAGCAAGACTCCTATTGGCTTCAACAAATCCAACAATTCATCCAGAAGGAAAAAAAAATAGCAATCTTGTTGAACAGTGAGACCGTTTGTTAAAAAAAAAAAGAACAAAAGAACCCACAAAAAACTATGAAGAAACAGTCCAAAAGAACATATTAACTGTAGTTCCCTGTGTGGACATTCTTATTTCACAGCAAATGTTAGAGTTACAAGTTTGGTGAGGAAAGTTATGAACGACTTCCCAACATTGTTGAGCATGGGTTGAACAATAGTATTTAATCAATTTGGTTAAAAATGGTGAAACTGATACCTCCCCCCCTATAGTACTGCAGATTTTGTATAATAAAGGTTGTCTTTTATTAACTTTTTTCTTGATTTTTTTTTTTTAATTAAGAACTTAATGCCATGTCTTTTATTTTTACTTTTCTCCTTTCCCTCATTTTCTTTTTTTTCTTTTCATTTTGCCATGGAAGAAAGAAATAGGCAACACAGAGAACAACTATACACTAAAAACAAGGAAAAAAAGAAGCCATTTTTTTCACTTATCTCATTGAAAAAAATGGGGATCTCCCTCCCTTGGCATTCTCATGTAAGTTTCTGATCTTAAAAATAAGCCATTTTATTATTTTTAGTTCTGAGTTAAGTGTTTTATAGGCAGCCCATTCTGATTTTCAGAAAGAAAGCTCTTACGAGCCTATGTTTTTGTCTTGCACAGAAGCAATCGGGCTGTCAGCATTTAACAAACAATAATCAGGGTTTGATGAGGCTAACACTGAAGAGGACAGAATGTTACACAACAGGTTAGATCCTGCAGAGGAGAAATCCTGGTCCCACTTAAGTCAGTGGCAAAACTCCCACTGACTCAGCAAGCGTCTCAGACTGTGAGAGCTGCTGATTGCCCAGCAGGAGACACCCAACTGCCCCATTGTCATGGAAACTCCCCGAGACAATGGGAGAGCACTTCACAGGGAGAATGGCCTGGTTCACGCCTTGACTGGAAAGCTGAGCAGGCTTGGAACAGCCCTCCTTCTTTTGGGTAGTCAAAAGGCTGCACTGAACCCACTGCCAAGCTCCCATTGACTTCAAGCCAGATAAGTTCATCCAAACACGTGCTCCCTGGCTGAGCCATGGTTGAGCTAAATACAAGCTTCCTTCCCATCCAACCCAATGGTGGCTTCCAGTAGCAACCTTACAAGGCTGGTTTAGGGTTAGCAAGGGAGGTTTAGGTTAGATATTAGGAGAAACTTTCTTATTAGGAGGGTGGTGAAGCACTGGAACAGGTTACCCAGAGGGGTGGTGGAATCTCCATCCTTGGAGCTTTTTAAGACTTAGCTCGACAAAGCCTTGGCTGGGATGATCTAGTTGGGAATGATCCTGCTTTGAGTTGGGGGTCGGACTAGATGCAACTGCCCCAGGTCCCTCCCAACCCTCATTTTCTATGAGTCTGTGATTGTGCTAACCTTTGCTGTGGGGCACATGGCTTAGGCGCACTACTCCAGCTGATACTGTGCAGGTGTGAAACTGGATTGAGTGCCAACTTGTTCATTCCAACTGGCCTGGTATAGACTGGGAGTAAGTCCACTTAGGTCAACAGAGTTGCAAACCCTTCTGTGGGCAACGTCAGGCCCACAGACCTCGTGGCACTGACCTTCCCTCTGTCGAGTGCCTGATCCAAAGATGAAGGAACAACGTCCCCTTCATCTCAATGGACTTTGGAACAGACCTTCAAGCACATCACTTGTTGGCAAAGGAGGAACTGTTCCAAGTTGCAGCAAGGGAAGTTTAGGCTGCATACAGGTTTCCCTTGCTTTATGCTGTACATGCGTTCCTGTAAAATGATGCATAACTCAAATGTGCATAAAGGGAAGAACCCACTTTACAACGTAACAAATAGGGATATGTTCAAAGACCTCGGCTGTACTGACCCCCAGCCCCATTTCTGCCACTTTTACAAGACGACGTTGGTACTCACCTACAGCAGACAGTACGCAGAAGCACACAGTACTATCGCAACAGGGATGGCAACTACAGAAACGCGTGTCACCGACAACGAGCACGGAGCACGGATCCACACAGGAAACCGTATTTCGGTGCGTGTCACTCCCGCAGCACACCGCACAAAGCGGCTGACTGTGGGCTTCCACCACCACAATCGCGTAAGAGTGTACCTCGCATATAATGAATTTTTGGTATAATTTGCACGTACAGAACCCGCACAAAGCGAGGGAAACCTGCACTGAGAAAAACGGTCTCACTTTTCTTTTTTTCTTAAGAAATTTGCCACGTTTCGAGCCAAAATCAAGTCCGAATCCGTGAGTCCATGCAGAACCGCGAGTACCCCCATCCCACCCGGGGCTTCAGATATTTCCAGTGTCTTTTGGCAGGCATCCTACGTGCAGGCCCAAGCCCAGAGGCTTGGGGTTTGGATGCTCCCAAGTCTTGCCTGCCCTCGGCCGTATGGCAAGCTAGGGAGGAGCCTCCCCTTTCCATAAAGCCGGCTTAAGGCCCCAACACCTCGGGCGGGGGGGGGGGGGCAGAAGAGCAGTTATCCCCCAGGCACGTAAGGAAAACTGCCTTCATGGACCCGAATACATGGCGTTTCCAAACTCCCTCACTGGAGCGGCCCGGAGAGGGGGTGCAAGCTCTGCCCAGGGAGGTTTTGAAGACAAAGCCCTGGCTGGGATGATGGAGTTGGGGCTGGTGCGGGGACATGTCAGGGCAGCCCCCCGCCTCCTGAGAGGGACAGAGCCAGGCTTCCTCAGCCCTCTCCCTGCGTTTGCACGCCGGCAAAACCGCAGCTGCAGGGAGTGCCGCGGCGGCCGGATCCGCTACGAGGCAGGAGAAACCGTTGCCTGGCTTTGCCCCGGCCTCTCGGGTTTCAAGAGGCGAAGCAGGTGAAGCGAAGCAGCCCCTCGGAGGGCCGCCGCCCAGGCCGGGGAGCCAGCGGCTTGCCGCCCCAGCAGCCCGTGGGGCCGCAGCGAGCCCGGCGCCAGGTTCCCGGGGCTCCAGGCGGCGACCCGGCGCGCGAGTCCCCGGCGGGGCTGCTGGCGCCCCCGCCCCGACGGCGCATTCTTGAGCAAAGCTCCGCGCCTGAGGAGGGGCCGGGACACGGCGCAGCTGCACCAACCGGTCGGACAGGTAAGGAGGCTTGTTGACACCGTTATGTCTGCAGCACGCATGCTCCCGCCCAAGTTTCCTGCTGCACTTTCCAGGCCACCTTAGGAAACTTTCCTCCCCCCCCCGCGCGCAGCGGGTGCAGCGTGGCCCCGCCGGGGCGGGAGCTGCGGGGGCAGGTCGGAGCGCGGCAGGTGAGGGCGCCGCCGCCGCCGCCGCTACCACGGCCGCCGCCGCGCCATGCCCCGCGCCTTCCTGGTGAAGCGGCGCAGCCCGCAGCCCACGCTGCGCAGCTGGGACGGGCTGCCCGACGAGGAGCGCGCCGACACCTACGTCCCAGGTGAGCCGGGACCCCGGCCGGGGGGCGCCTTGGGGGCGGCCGGGGGGAAGCGCCCGCGTCGGTGCCCCCGGGGTACGGCGGGATCGCGGCAATGCACGTGTGCGCGCGCGCCCCCCCCCTCCCCCGCCCCGGGGGAAGGGGCAGGGGGCACCGCCCGGGGCATAACGGTGAGGAGGAAGCCCGGGGCCGGTGTGAACTTTGGGACCATTTGTGGAGGAGGAGGAGGTGCGCAGCGCACTGTTAGCCGCCCCGCCCGGCCCTGCCAGGAGCCTGCTAGCAGCGCCCGAGCCGCACCTGGCGGCCTTCCCCTGCCCTGTTGCGGGCGCCTGCCCGCGCTAGGGTGGCCATCGTCGAGGACCTTCCGGTTTTCTGCTACCCTGTCCCCTCGCCATGCAAAACCCGACGCCTTTATGTCCTCTTGTTTCCCTCTTCGGGGGATCTCCTGAAGTGAGTGCCCCCCCCCCCATTTTCTGTGAGTGCCAACAGGCACTGTTTCTCTCTTCAAGATCAAAATAGAGAGGTTCCTCCCAACGCTCATGGTGTGGCACTGCCTCTCTCTTTGAGAGAAAACTAGAGGATGTAAAGGCGCCCGGTTTCCTATCGATACAGGACAGAGGACAACTGGACTGTCCTCTGTGATGGCCACCCTAGCCAGCACTTGCCTGCCACGAGATCTCCAGGCTTCTGCAGGGGCTCGGACCCTGCTTCTGACCCCCCTGCTCTGTCCTCCCCCCCGCAGGAGAGACAGCCTGTTCCCTGCTCAGCTATGAAGACAGCTGCAGCTTGGAGAGCAGTGGGAGCAGCAGCACCAGGGAGGCTGGCCCCAGCGACCCGCCCACCCCGCAGCCTGCAGTGGACACGGGCAGTGCCGAGGGCATCCTGCTGGACCTGGCTGCCACACGCCCCCTGGCCAGATCAAAAATCAAGGTAAGCACCTGCATCCCATGCCACCTGGGCGCTGCCTACCTGGTGATGCCCCCCCTTCACTCTGTGGTTAAATCAATTAAAAAAAAATATGGATAGATCCAACCCCCAGACCCACAGAAGGTATTGCCAAGGCACCTAGGCACACTTCTTTCGTAGAAGTTTACTGCCTAGGAGTGAACTGCTTAAAAAATCCTAGACTGTAGATATGGGTTTTACATACAGGTGTATAGGGGCATAAGAACAACCAGACTATATGGGTCTGCCTAGCCCAGTGTCCTGTCTTTCACAGACCCTTAGGATCTGACCAGGTAGGAGGCTCTGGCCTGGAGGACCTTCATGACCTCTTTCCTTGCCCTTGTTCATTCCCATCCCCAGGCAGATTACTACTGGGCAGTGTCCACTGGTTCCTTGGACTCATTTGAGGGCCAGTGAGCGCTGTTTGGTGTGATCTGCTCACTGTCTCCCTTTGGCACACTAGTTGTTACCTTTGACCTCCACTCCTGTCCCTGTTTTCATTATTTCCCTTGCATGATTCCATCTCTGGGAAGAGTATCACGGACACTGTACGCAGATGCTGGCTAAAGTAGCCCAGGATCTGATTAGGAAGGAGGCTCTGGCTTGGAGGATCCACAGGGACTGCAGGGCTGTTTTCCTGCCCCTTGTCCATTCACATCTTTGGACAGTGTCTACTGGCTCTTTGAACTTGTTTGAGGGCCAGTGGGAACTGTCTGGTGTGCTCTGTTCAGTGCAACCCCTGCACCTCTCCCCCTCCCTTGCTGTACCTTCACTCCGATCCCTATTTTGTCTTATTTGTCCCAAGTAATCAATGATATGCCCTTAGTGGCCCCCTTTATCAGGAGGGGCTTACAGCTTTGTTTGGTGGGCTTTGGCCCATGTTCTGGAATGGAACATCAAAAGGCCTGTCTCTCACAAGCCCTGACTAAGCTAGCCCAGGATCTGACCAGGAAGGAGGTTCTGGCTGGGTGGGACCTCCAGTAACTGTGGGGCTGTCTTCCTGTCATGCATCTGCCCACATCTACGTGCAGACTTTCATTGGTTATTGTCCACTGGCTCTTTGGACTTATTTGAGGGCCAGCAGGCACTGTTCGGTACATTCTGCTAAGTGTCTTTCTTTGGTGCACTTGTTTCGAACCTTTGACCTTCACTCCCATTCCTGTTTTCTTCCTTAATTGTCCCCAGTAATCACTTGGTGTGAACTTAGTGGCCCCCTGTATTAAGAGGGGCTTATAGTTTTACTTGGTGGGCATTGGCCCGTGTTCTCTATGCACATCAGATTAGGCCTAGCTCTCAGACCCTAGCTAAGCTAGCTGTCTACCTGACCAGGGAGGAGGCTCTGGTTGGAGGGACCGTCAGTGACTGTTGGATCGTCTTCCTGTCCCTCATCTGCTTATATCTCCAGGCAGAGCTTCACTGGGTGACATCAAGTGGCTTCTTGGATTGCTTTGAAGACCCATGGATGCTGGCCGGTTTGTTGTGCTCTGCCCCCACCTTGGAGCACTTGTCATAAACCTATGACCACCCCCACTCCCAAAATCTCTGGTTTCACATTTGTTGACTAATGAAATCCGTTGTTAATCCACTTAATGTTCCTCCTCCAGAAACAGGGAGGGGTTTGTAGTTTCTGAGTGGGCCTAGTCCTCAGATAGTTGTGTAATAAATAGATCTGTCTCTCAAAGTGGAAAGAAGAGTATTTATGCAGGGTCTGGCCAGACTGAATTGGCCCCAGGCTGTCTCCCCCTACAGCTTCCAGTATTCTGAGATGCACATGTGTGAGCACGTGTATGTACCTAACCTCTTCCTGAACCAAGTTAAAAACTTGCCCTGAAAGCTAAAGCCAAGAGGAAAAGAGGGAACTTTTTTAGAAATGGCAATAGGGCAATAGACTGAATAGGAAAACTAGTGCAGAAACAAGAAGTGAGTTCAGAACAAAAATGCAAGAACGTGCTGCCCAGCTCTCCTGGATAACTGTTCCCTTTGACTTCAGTGGTGAGTGAATCATTCCCATATGCCATACCCACACTGAGTGATAACAGGCATGTTTTCACAATGGTATGCCCAACCCAATGTAAATGCCTAGAGCAGACTGGGCAAGTGTTAGTGGAGCCATTACAGTTTCACCTGCCTTCACTAGGATTTACTCCACAGCCATCACTGCAGTGACCTGCAGTGGGAGATGTGACTTTTCCTTCCTTTGACATTTCCATACATTTTTCACATATGTTTTTAGAATTCATTATTTTGCAGGTTGCTTAGTATTTGCTGATAACTTCTATTAATAATCTGGGGAGGGTCAGGAAAATAGCCAGGGCTGCAGAAAAACGCCCTTCCCTCCATTTTTGGTATTAATTGAATGCAAGATAACCTTTGTGTGTCTTAGGTCTCGGTCGTTTATTTGTCTCTTGATAGTTAAAGTCTTGCATTGCCAAAGAATCGTAAGTGACTGGTGCCTCCTGAACCTGGGGGGGGAACCTGCAGAAGCCGCTGATGGTGGCAGCCCTGTCAAGGGGGGCACCAGCCCTACTAACAGCATCAGTGTCAGCTGTCGGGGGGGCACTGGCACATTCGGGGGGGTACATGTACCCCCATGCATGGGTGACTGGTAGGGGGTGCAAAGGATCTACATCTGTAGTCAGGAATTTTAGAACCTGCAGGGAATTTTGGATCACTTTGTGCAGGATTTCTGCTGACATTTTAAATGGTTTTTCTTCCTAGTTTACCTAAGACAAACTTTATATTTTAATCCGAGATATCCCTAAAAGGTACTAAGGCTGGGATTAGCAATGTTTTCCCGTGGGGGCACAGAATGACCCAGCTCAGATCTGAGGCAAGTGGGCACTAGGACCTGTCTGCCTCTTCCTTTGCCACAGCCCTGGGTGCTCAACTGTGGTATGGTGCAGTGAGAGCCCCCCACCATCGAGGACCTGGGTGTGTGGGCAAATTTCCCCAGTACCAAATGCTGCCAAAGCACGGCTTTGCAGGTCATATGTAAAGGCAGGATCAGGACTGTGGAACGTAGGTTGCCAACCCCTACACTAAGGGGTTCATGAAGACATGTATATTCCAACCTACTTCTACAGAATTGTGTGTTCTGTGAATTGCCACAAAATGCAACCCAGGCTTCAGTGACACTTGTTTACTGCACCATTTGCTAAGCTCCCTTTCATCCTGTTTCAATAGCGAGTAGCAAACACCTTAGCTATCCTGGCAAGCAAAGTCATAGTTAACTATTTGCCTGTTACAAACATTAAGCTTTCCCCATGAACAAAATTCTTCCTAGTGGCTGCCTTGCCAGTGTCTTGTCCAAGCACATCAGTTAGTCATGTTAGCTCTGCTTAGGAATCAAGAATGAAAAAGATTAACCTTAGAATAACACTTTAAAGTTAATCAACAAGCAAAGGAGAGGGGAGATTGCTTCTATTGTTTCAGTCTCCGCAGACTCAACACAATGGTGTTTTGGATTACCCTGGGAGGATTATCTGCACTGCCAAAAACGCTAGAAACAGTTTTGTTACATAAATCTTATGTTCCACAGAAAACGGTAATACTTGTAAGGAGGGCCCTTCATGGACACTAAGGGCTTTTTTGTATGAGAAAGCTGAAGGGATTTCGGCAATGGTTTGATTTTAGACTGATTCAGGCACTGTCTGCTTAGGAGAGGTTTTTTGCATATATTCAAAGGTCTGAATTTACTTTGATTTAGTTATACCTGCATAGTGCCTCATATAGCTGTTTTTTTTCCAGGGTACATGTAGTTTTTGGTTTAGTTTATGCTGCTTAGCGGCGGTTTAAGTTAAACTAAATAGCCACATATATACCAGAATAAGTGGGTGCACCTGGAGAGGGGGAGAGACAGGTTACGTGTCTAACTCTACATGTAGGTTACGTGTCTAACTCTACCTGTAGAACTGGTCAGGCTTTCCTGTGTAGACAAAGCCTGTTGGGGAGCGTCTACCCTGCAGTCAGGAGGTGGGATTGCAGTGTGGGTAGACAGACACACCTAAGATAGCTTTTGTGTAGCTAGTTTGGTGCCAGTAGAGGGGGCAGATCAGACTTCAGTGTGTGCTCATTGCCCGAGCACATATCCAAGGTCTGGATGGGCTTGTACAAGTCTCTGAGTAACCTGCGCTGCTGTGCTTCATTACCGTTCACTACATTACAGTTCGGTACAGCAGAGCTAGCTGGATTAGAGCTAACACTGCTTTGATTGAACAGGCTGGGATCACACCTCTGGTTATGATGAGTAGACAAAGACTTTTTTAAGCTGGTGCAGCTATCTTGTGGTGACAGAGCCTTAGGTCCTGATTTAGGAAAAAGCCTGAGTGCGCAGCTAAGAGCGTGCATTGTCCCATCTGAGCTAATGGGCCTGCTCAAAGGCTTAAAAAAAGCATGTGCTTCAAATGTTCTGATGGATTAAAGCCTAGAGTCTTTGGAGCATAGTCATTTTTCCTCAAAACCACAAGTTTCTGTTGTCCCAGTTTATGACTCACATGACTAGTTCCCTCTCATCCTGTGGAAACACCTACGGGAAGCTGTCTGAGATTGTTTCTTGTCTGTTTATGAGCCATGATTTCTGCCCTCATACATCCAAAAGTCTCAGGAGATCTGGGGGCCTTGAGAGAGTCATTGGAGTCTGTCCCTGATTTGGAAGTGATAAAACTCCTGGGGTGTACCTTGTGGTGAGGCAGGGTGTGGAATGATTAATTTCCTATATTTTCCTTCTCCAGCCCTGTGTAGTGATGTCTGTTTGCCTTCCAGCACAAAAGAAAAGCGTATTAGCATGTAGATAAGATAGCTGGTTTCTGCTCCTAAATAGCACACACAGGCACTGTGAATGTGGGAAGTCCCACATCAAGATCCTTTACCAACTTGAGAAATCCTGTCCTGTCACTCCTCTTGCATGTGTGCTAGCACAAGAACTCAAACTTCATATCATACTCTTAACTCTGGCCACCACCCATGCAAATTCAGCTTTTCAGTTTATGCCATGGAGAAATAGTTATAGGTCAACAGAATGTTTTAGGCTTCTTCAGCAGAACTTTGCAGTTGTATAAATCAAATTCTTACAATGTATTTATACCAAAAGGTCAGATGCTTATCTCATACATTGTTGTAGTTTTGTTGATTTAAGTGGGACTAAGCTGATTTACACTCTGAAGATCTGCCCTGAGTCCTTGTGGAACAAGCTACACCCACATCTATTCACATAAAATGCAGTTCCACTAACTGCAATAACTCTCAGAGGCAAATCACTGTAATGCCTTTTAGTGGCATCACAGCATTTTTCAAGATTTCATTTTTTTAAATTTTGTTTTTAACAGCAAACCCTTAGGCAAAGGATGGAATAAGTAGAAGGGAGAATTGAATGCTTAGTCAAAATGTCCCCCTAAACTATGCTGAGGTAGATGAAACCAGATATGGTAACATAGTATTCTTTCCAGTTCCACATTGTGATTTTAGTAATGGAGGGAGCAGAGAAAGAAATGGGATACAGGGATATTTGGTTGTGTTTTCATGCAAAGTGATGTGTACATTGCCCTACCTGATGTATTAGGAGACGAGCTATGGCCATGTAGGCAAGGTTTCAGAAGATGACCAGACAATGGTTAGAGGTCTAAGAAACCTTTCATCTACAATGAAAGGTTGGAAGAACTGGGGTTATTTAGTTTGGAGAAGAGAAGACTATGGAGGGAATTTGATCACAGTCTTCAAATACCTAAAGGGTGGTTATAAAAAACATGGTGATAGACTATTTTTCGTGGGCATGGGGGACATGGCAAGACGTAATGGTTTTAAATTACAACAGGAAAAAATGAGGTTGGGTTTTAGGAAAAACTTTTTGACTCTGAGAGTGTTTCAGCACCAGAACAGATTCCCTAGAGAGGCAGTGGAATCTAGTTCAAGAGCAGGTTATATGAACATGTGGCAGGGATGATCTTGCCTTGACCTGGGGGTTGGACTAGCTGACCAGCGGATTGGACTAGATAACCTCTTGATATCCTTTTCATGCTTGTGTTTCTGTGGTTCTGTGCAAACTCCAGTGAGGCTGTGTGAGGGTGCCGGGGTCTGTCACCAATCACTCACTTGTAGTTAGAAACCTATGTCTAAGGGTGTATCCAGGGAGAGTGCAGTGGTGAATTTGCACCCCTGTGCTCCTGCTTTTGATTGCTGCTTCACCCAAACTTTAAAACCAACTTCTTGGAAAGCGCAGCAGCATTTCTATCCAGACACCACTGAGCGTGCCTGTTGACTTCATGACTCATTACAAACTACCTGATTCCTGCTAATCTCTTTCCACTCCACAGATGTTAACAACCTTCTATCTTTTTTAATGGTTTTGATGTTCCACTCTTCAAACTATCCTTTCTTCTGTAGAGTTGCTGTCTGTTAACCATTCCTGGTAATGTGTCTTTTGTTTCACAGTCTTGCAGACTGTTTTTAGCAGTAGCTAAAAACTTCAAGTCAGGTGTGGTGGTATTGATTCTGGTGTAAAAATGAAATGACTGACAGTGAAGTCTTGGAGACACTGCCAAGTGCTCAAGAAGGCTAGATTTTGTTTTTTGAATCTGGATATGAGGTGTACATTTAACTATATGACTAATGACACAGTATCTTTTGACTATTTTAGCTGTTTTTGCTTAGTTATGGGTTTTTTTAACTTAATATATAGTCCAGCAAATTAGTGCACATTCTGATAGTTATATTTGCTTTTGCTTTGACCTGGAACCGAATAACATAATGCTAGCTCTCTAGCACAGTAATAACCCTTCTAGTTTTCATTTAAATGGAGAGAGAATATGTGCTATGGTATATGTCATGACATGCTACACCATCAGCACCCCCCACTTTTTCAAAATCCTAGATCTACCCACACACATGTCCAGTTTATGCTAGCTGTCATCAGAGCCTCTGCCTAAGAGTTTCAACCCCTTGATGGCTTTTGTCATGGGTATACTCCAGCCATACAGAGATTTCTCCCTTGGTTTTTTTTGTTTGTTTCACTGCCACTTGTCTTGACTGGACATATTGACCCCTGTTTTTTTCCCCCTCACCTCCCAGTTCACCACTGGGACCTGCAGTGAGGCCGCAATGCATAACTGTGAGCTGTGTGGAAAAGGCTTCCGTCTGCAGCGCATGCTCAACCGCCATGTGAAGTGCCACAGCCAGGTGAAGAGGCACCTGTGCACCTTCTGTGGGAAGGGCTTCAACGACACTTTTGACCTGAAGAGACATGTACGGACCCACACAGGTGAGTAGGGCTGGGCTTGTAATGCACGGGTGTGCTCTGCCCCTTAGAGGCCGCACAGAGCAGTGCTTTGGTGAAGCCTCAGCCTGAGTTATTTCATATAACCCTGAGCCCGCAGAGCCGTATGATTCGGGAGTCGTTCCACTTTGACTTCACGGAAATTGCACCAATTCAGAGTTCCTGCAGATTTAGGTATAGCTCTTAAAATGAGATTTTTTTTTTCTAAATCTGTGCAAGGGGCTGCTGTAAAATGTATATTCTCTGTCAAGAGAATAATATGCTAATATTAATATATAATATTAATACATAATAATAATAACAATAATAATAATAATAATAATGTTAATAAGGAACATGTTTAAACTAAATCAAACTGAAACGAGGGTCTCCACACAGAAGTGTCTGCCAGTTGAAACAAATTGGTGAAAAAAGTTCGTATAGACTGTAGCTTTTAAACCTTTACATGGATGCTTTTGTACAAAAGGGAGGCAACTGATTTGATTCAAATCAGTATTCTCCACTTCTAAATCAATTCACTGAGGAGTACCCCCAGGAAAGCTGATTGCTTTACATCAGTCTAATTACTCAGTTCAGTATCTGTGAGGGGTTGAAGTCTCAGTTTTCATCATCCTGCTATTCTCAGGTTAGCCACATGCATTCTGTAATGTAGGGAACCAACTAAAAGCCTCGCTTGCAGGCTTCTAGCACGTGGTCCAGGACTTGGGCACTCAGGATATGTTGGGTTTTTTCCTAAGAGTTTCAAACATGAGCTTTTAGAAAATCCCACTTTAAGATAAGTGGGATTGCACAGGAACTTGTTTGTTTGTTCACAGTGAGTGCAGAATAATTACCCAGGTACCTACTGGGTATACAGTAGCTGCGTGGTCTGCTTAGCAGTCACTCCTATGTAGATGCTGGCATCTCTTTTGTAGAGAAAACACTGGCCAGGAGTTGTAACTTCTGGTTTGTTTGAAAGGCATCTTTGGCTTTTTAATGTGTACACGGCAAGCTGTCAGAATGAACCCTAGGGAACACCACTGAGGGTATGTCTGTGCTCCAGACTGAGATGCTGAGCTTAGCTTTGTTATGGTAGGTAGTATGTCCGCATCCTACCACAGTCTGCAGGGTAAGGTTATCCTTCAAGGTACGCTTGCACGTCCAGTTTGACTCACAGCTTAGATTTTGGGACAAATAAGGATTTTATTTAAAAAGAAAGGGGGGGTATAAAGAGTTTAAAATTTTGCATGTGGAATAGATGTTGCCATCCCAATGGAAACTACTGTTTCCCAACACAACTGCTGCCCTGGAACGTTTGCCACCACATGATAAGAAGTGAGGCTATGGAGTTAAACTGCTCCGTCCATTTCCATTGCTCGGGCTGAGTCAATTGCATAAATCTGCCTCTTGCTATAACAGTGATTCCCAAAGGAGGTGTCAGGGCACACTAGTGTGCTGTGAGTGATAGAAGTGTACCACAGGATACACCCGTGTGAGAAGATAAACACTCTCCTCCCCCATCCCACACCCTGTGCTGGCCCTAGATACCCTAGAAACAGTACTTGCAGCTGCTCCTCTGGGGACTGCCACCACCAGTGCTGCCTTTTCTCACCCTTCCCTCACACCCAGGCAGCTCCTGTGCCCATCTCCCACCATGCTCTGCACCCCGGCTTGTCCCGTCCACTCCTCCCACGCTCTTGGGGCCAGCAGAAGATGCCGTGAGAGTGGTTGCTGGCTTGTGAGACCCTGCAGGAGCAGCCCCAGCATTGGGGGTTCCCCATGCCCCCCTGAGGTACAGACTAGGTGTCAGGAGGAGCAGACAATGGAAAGAGCAGGTTATAGCAGGGTGAGGTCCTTAAGTGCCACCAGTTAGGTCAATGGTTTTCAACTGGTTTAGCCTTAAGGCCCCCTCCACATCTTTTCTGAGTGTAGATCTATCTCAGTGATTTTAATCTGGGGTGCCGTAAAATTCAGAAAAGTTACTGCATTTATCTGAACGCAAGACAACTTCAAATTTAAGATGGACCCGCTCAATAGTGATATTTTATATATGGACAATTATAAATTTGTTATAACTGTCCATGTATAGGATCTAATTCAGGGGTAGGCAAAATATGGCCTGTGGGCTGTATCTGGCCTGCCAGTTGATTCTCTCCAGCCAGCAGCTGCCCCCGCAGCGCTCCCTGCCCTCCTCCATCCGCCATATGGGAGGCGCTGGCTGGTTGTGGTAAGGGTGATGCATGGGTTGAAACTGGGGCATGGCTCCCCTGGGACTGGGTGGCATAAGTGGGCCAACATCAGCACCAGCTCTCATGGGTTCAGCATCACTCAGGCCCCAATTATTGACTGTGGTAGAGCTGGGTGGGGGCAACCACGTGCACCATGTGGTTGCTTTTATTTATTTTTTTTGGTCCATGGTTGGGGGTTGCGGCATACGTGGCTGTGGCCTGACACTGCATGAGACTGTGGGGAGTGGAAATGAACTGGATTGCAGGTGGGTGGCAGGAGGTATGGTGCTGATTTACTGTGGCAAACTCTTTTGACTCCTCTCGGGCCTTGCCGAGCTAAGTTAAGCTGAGCTGGGAGTGGGTCCTTAGCAGCAGTGGCTGCTCCCTGGCCATTTACTCGCCTGCACCAGTTTGCATATTTGCTTACATGCGGGGGTGGTCCTGGCTGTCCTGCTGCCCTCCCCCCTGCTTTGGGCACAATACCCAACTTGGGCACAGTGCCCCTCTGCTGCAGCCCCTCCTGTGAGGGCAGGGAGAGGCTGTTTGAGGGAGCTCTGGCAGTAAATAAGCCACTTTGCTTCCCACTGCCCTTCTCCAGTTGTGTGTGATAGCGAAGCTGCCTCTTAGCCTGGCCTTAGGACTTCCACTCCTCCAACCCCAGCTTGTCCTGGCCAGCCCCCATGCTCACATCCCAGCACCCCGAGGCCTCCCCTGGCTGGGCTTCACTACCCTTGCTGTCCTCCTCCTTCTGTCCTTGCCTGGATTTCGTCCTCTCTCCATCTCTTTGTTCTGACACTTTTCTGACTTAGGGTGACCACCCATCCTTAATTAGGAGGGACAGTCCTGAAATGTAAACATGACGTCCCAGTCCAGGGCAGAATGACCCTGGGACAGTATTTATCCCAGATTCCCCTTGACACAGTCAAACCATAGCAACTCTCTTCCCAGTATCATGTGCAGGGATCTAGGTTTTCTGTTTTGCAGAAACACACAGATTTTCCCCTTTAAGGAGAAAAATGCAGGAAATATTGGGTTTCCCCTTGCAGGCTGGCAGCGGGGCTGCTTGGGGCTGAGGGGGGCGGGATGCAGGGGATGCCATGTGCATGTGCACACGTGTACATAGCCAGCAATGCAGCCAGGCAGTAGTGGAGGGCAGCTCTCCCAGCTGCCTGCAGGTAAGTTGGGGGTGGGGATGGGACGGGACGAAGTGGGCAGATTGAGGAAGCCATGGTGAGGGAGGGAGTGGGGCAAGGTTGGTTCCTGGGGCTAGGGGTACTGCCAAGCCATGGCAGTGCTTGGGGCTGGGGTGGGAATGTGCAGCTGTGGGGCCTGGCCAGGAAGCAGGAGGGAGCCATAGGGAGCTCCCCAGGGCACAGCAGGGGGCTGGCTCCCCAGTGCTGTACAAAGACATGTGGGGGGCACAGATTTGTGCATGTGGTGGGGTGGATGCAGGCTGCCCACTGCAGGCTCAGGGCTCCCTGCCCTGCTGCCCTGCCCCGGGACCTCTGCAGCCCAACAGAAAGGCTTGGTGTCCCTCTTTTGCATTTAAAAAGGTGGTCACCCTACTCTGACCATGTTACATTTCACCCGCTCCTTCTCTTTTCCTCCTTCGAAAACATGAAGGCTCGGTTAATTTTATTAATACTATTAATTAAATTACTTAAAATGTAATATTTGTTTAATTAATTAGTCCACCATTAACTTTGTGTGTGGCCCTCAACAGCTCACTAAAACTCAATAAGTGGCCCTCCAGCCCACTCTTGATCTAATTAGTGGCAGGTTGTCTTAAATTTGCCCCCCACAACAGCTGTGGCAGGGAAAGCAGTGATGGAGGGAGGGAGGCCAGACCCCTGGTCCTTTCCCCCAACCCTTTGCCCCGCTGCTGCTTGCTCCCCCTGTGCCTGTCCCTCCTCTCCCCCTTCCAACCTACCTCCCGCACTCCCTTCCTTCATCGCCCTGCTTACTTTCTGCATCTCTGCTTGCTGTAGCTCTGGGATAGACAGTGGTGTCCTTGCCCAGCCCGGAAGAAAGAGCAACAGGAACTCTGGGCCCAGCCTGGTTGGGGCTGGAGTCAGAGTGGAAGGAAAGTTGCATGGGATGAATTCCTCTGGCATGAGTATGGCATATGCCATATGTTTTGAATCTATCTATCTATGTATCTATCTATCTATGCACACAGCTTTTTAAATGTAAGAGTGAAGTGTGCTGCCAATTTTAATTCAGAAAAACATGTTGTACCCTGGGCATCAAAAGTTTGGGGAACACTGCACTATTACTGAATTTGTCTCCCACCATAATCGGGCGGGAAAAGGAAATTCAGTGTAGAAATACTTTAAACTTTGAAGTAGGGTTGGAGTGTTGTTGTAGCTGTGATGGTCCAGAAAAGGTATGAGGGGCAAAACCCTTGCTTCCTTTTAATTTAAAATAGGTTTGCAAAAGGTGGATTTTATCTGCTCCGTTCATGGTTCTAAATAGGTTCCCATGGGTTCCCAGTGGGTTTAATGGGAACTGTATGAGCATGTTACAAACATGTACATCCTGGTTCAGAAACGGACTTTCTGAACAGTTGCTTAATTGCTGGCTTAGTTGAACAAAACCCAGTTTTCACCCAGTTTTTACTCCTCTTAAGAAGATACAGTTGAAGATCTTTCTACCCCAGGCTCAGGATCTCTGAGACTCAGTTAAAAGGTGGACAATGCAAATTAGCATAAATAAATGATGAGGCTGCAAAGCATTGATAAGAATGTGGGGAGGGCATTTCACACCTCTTCCTTTTCCTGGCTGCCTGCTAGTTGTCTGGCTGAACCTTAATCAAGCCTTGGTTTTGCTCACACTTACTTTTGAAAGCCCTGGGGTTTGAGTGTTTCTGTAGGGCAGGGACTGCCTGCTGCTCTGTATTTGGGCATGAGTGGAACCCAGTTCCTCGTTAACTTTGTAACAAAGCATCTTCTGATCTCATAGGAATTCGTCCTTACAAATGTGAGATTTGCAACAAAGCCTTCACCCAGCGCTGCTCCCTAGAGTCCCACCTCAAAAAGATCCATGGTGTGCAGCAGCAGTACGCCTACAAGCAGCGACGAGACAAGCTCTATGTCTGCGAAGACTGCGGTTACACGGGCCCAACACAGGAGGACTTGTACCTGCATGTCAGTAATGTCCACCCCAGCAGTGCTTTCCTGAAGAAGACCTCAAAAAAGCTGGCTGCCGCCATTCAAAACAAACTGACCTGTGTCCTGCAGAGGAGCTCAAAAGAAGATGAAAAAGACCAATGAAACAGTGGATTACCTTGGTCACACACCATGAAGTTTACACTTAGGACATGTTTAATGGCTTTGAAAGAAATCTGTTTTAACCAACCATGATGCCTTTTGTGGTGGAGGCTGACAGCATGGCTTAGAACCTTTGTGTGAAAGATGTGACCCTGCCATGATGCATATGTCCAGATTTTTTCTTCTTTAATGTGAGAAAATGGGAAACTTTAGGGAGGTGGTGTTTCCCAGAGGATGGAGCACTAGGTTGGCACTCAGGACACCTGGCTTGTATTCTTTGTTCTGCCATTGGCTTGTTGAGTGGCCTTCATACTTCATTTCGCCACTCCATCCCTCAGTTTCCCCGTCTGTATCATGAAAATAGTGCTCTTTGTCTCCTTCATCATCTTCTTTGAAGACTTTGGATGGAAAATACCACGTAAGAGTTTGGTGTTCTTGTCAAGGGGGAAATTGCATTGAGATGGTGTTATGGATGAGAGCGCATATCAGGAAGTTAAGAACTGCACAGTCTCTGTAGCACAAACCAAGTAATAAATGTAAATCATAGTTAAGGTTGTTAGGGCATGTGGTTTCAGGTTGGCAGAAAGATCATTAAAGACACGTGAGATTTTTTTTCACATACTTTTCTACTTTATGTCAATGCACCAGTTATGGTGGTGTGCAGGGAGAAAAGTGCATTTCTTACTTATTTAATAAATTTAGAATTTTTTTTTTTAAGATTGTTTGATGACGATGTTCCTGGATGTGTAATACTTGGTTTGGGGACAATTGCTGCATCCCAGAAATGACTTTTTTTTTACTTTGAAGTTATTAAGATTGCATTTTCAGCTTTTGCTCCATCGTAATGTAGGGTTGGGTTTTTGGGGTTTTTTTTCCATCTGGGAATGTTTCCTGTTTCTTTAAAAAAATGTTCATAAATAACTACTGATAAATGACACTCCTTGTGACATTTCTAACGATTTGGAGGTAGGCAGAATCTACCTCAGATCAATTTTCAATATACTGAACCATCCAGGACAGAATTACTAGTACATCAAAAGAAGTGCGAAGCAGCCCAAGAGAAGTAGCCAACTCGGCTTGGCTGGCAGCAGAAAACAAATTTTTTTGTCAAATGGTATGGCTAGATCTAGATCAAAGTCCTGCAATTATCACTGGTTTACAGGTCCGGCAGTGAGGCTTGTGTGGGAAGGAGAAAAGAGGCCAGTCTTGAAATTTCAGTGCGTCTTTACCTTAAGGCAGAGAGACTCTGGGACTTCAAGCCTGGTTGGACCAAGACTGGCTGAGACAAGACTGGACTTCAAGACTGGTAGAGACACACTGGGACTTCAAAGGCTGAAGTCTTTCAGTCTTTCGCACCCTACCCTTCCACTTCAGTTTCTCTGGCAGGGCTGGTGTTCAGTGGAACTGAGACAGGAGCACCGTATGGATCCCTTCCAGCACAGATGCCCAAACTCGCACACAGCCTGGGAACCTTTAAAGACCAAGTCATCCGTCAGTGAAAACTCTGGACACAGTTCCATTCTTCCTTGATGCACCTCTTGAATCTTTGGGGGCAGCGAAGACAAGACACAGGTACTAAATGTTTTAAAGGATTCCTTTTTAAATGAATGTATAAGTTAACGGATTTATACATTTTCAGACTCTCATTTTGCACTCAAAAGTATGTGCTGTAAATTTAGGGACAACGTGTATTTTGCCTACATCACAAAGAGATTGAATACCTTTTTAGGGCAAAATGGAGCTCAGCCTGAAATACAGGGTCAGGACCAGTGCCTCCACGACCATTAGTCTTAAAAATTATGCAAGATCCTGATTCTGTTCTGTAAAGAAAATACATTGTCTTAATGTTTATTTGATTGCCTCAATCTTGTAGAGAGATCTTCTCAGGCTTTTTTGGAGGGGAGCTCTAAGGTGTTTTTAAGCATTTTTTTTAAATGAAGTGACTTGAGCACAACTGGGGAATGTTTGGGGTCTTGGGACACTTGAAACCAAAAAGCTACTATGTAAAGAATTAGAAACTGTATTGCCCTGTGTAATAACAAAGCTTCTGAGGAATATTTGAATAAATGGAATTCCATGTAAACAAGTATTGAAGTGCATGAGGGAATATTTGGGTTGCAAAACTTTTGACTGTAGATTAATACTCTGAAGTTTCATTGGTCCCTACCTGTGGCAGCATGATGATTCAGAACTGAAAGCCTGCTCTAGGTTTTTAGCTTCGGTAAGAACCACTACCAAATACTTTTATAATCAAGACTGTTCTTCTTTAGTAAGGTTAGTCTGTCTGCAAGCACATGAGCAAATATGCTTGGATAAATTCAGTCCTTAAAAGGTTTGGTTCTATCAAGTGGGCTGGCAAAATGAAACTAGATGAATGTAATCATAAATGTTACTGCTGCATAGCTAAAGGTATCCGGATGCAATTCAGGGCTTTCTCTTCACTGACACATCTGTAAGACAAGAAATGATGTCATCTATTTTAGTTGATGATAAACCATTTGGCCAAAAGATAGCAAAATTCTATTGCCAACTTTATTAAACTTTCTTGAAGATTTTATTGAAATTCTGTGACGAAGATTTAGTTCACCAAACTTGACTCCACATTAAATGCCTATAAATTAAAAGAAAAAGAAAGACCATCAGACAATATTGAAGACTAGAAAGAGATTAGCTCTAGGAGGTTGGGAAACTCCCAGCATGGCTCTGCTGTGTCTCCTAACCATACTTCAAAGGAGTAATTCATAAAAACAACCCATAGCTGTATACAAGTGTAGCTTGGTAAAGGTTACCCTTGTATACCCTTGTAAAGAACATTTTAGCATATTTACTTTGAGTCAAAGGGACATGATATTTTTCCGACTAAGAACATTTGTTATATAGTTTGAAGCATTTAGTCTGATTGCATGAGACAGACAAGTAAAGGTCCTGACAATGGGAGGCAACAAAGTCCAACATACATATTTCACTTCAAGGGACAAAGTGACATTTATTTGGATTGCACAGGCATGTATCAACTCTTCTTGTGGTCTTTGTTCAGGACCCCAGTGTACTCGGCATTGTATGAACACAGAATGAAACATGGCCTCTGTCCCAAAGAACTTACAGTCTAAACTTCTGATTGTACAGCAATTGCTTGATGGGAAGGGAGTCCTGGGAGCCCTGTTGTTGGGAGCTGCTGATGTCGCTTGGTGTCGCTTACTTCTCTTGTCCTCATATTCTGTAGCAGTGGTTGTCAACCTTTTTGACTTGAAGCACTCCCTCACAGATGCAAGGTATCCCTTGATAGGCTCCAGGCACTCTCAGAAAATGCCAGCTTCGTTGTCATTTGCTTTTGACTACAGAAAAAAGAATAGGGCGATTTTCTGTTGTGGCCTTTCTGAATTCTTTACAGCTGGTCAGGATGTTTTTGGCACTCTGGATTCCAACTTGAAATCTCTGGGTTTATCTTGTGAATCAGGTTTTCTACACCTAACTGTGGTAACATTGTGTGGTACCCCACAGCACAGAAAGGGTACCCCTTTTCCCTTGAAAGGGTGTCAGACCACTGCAGGGTGCAATGACACACTTGTTGAGAATCACTGTTCTATTTTTTTTTAATCCAAGGTCTGGCCATCCCCATTCAACATGTGGGAAAAAAAGCTTAGATTTGAGTACAAGAGTACAGCTCTGGCTCTGGCTGGGGACCACTCTGGCCTAGGGCAGGGAGCAAGGAGGACATGCCACCTTTGGTCCCCACCTGGTCATGCAGCAGCAGCAACTCTAGTCCTGTCTCTGGAGCTGGGGCCAGGGCCAAAGCTGCCACTGCCAGAACCACTACTGTGCGGCCAGAGGCAGGCATCAGGGAGTATAGGCACTGCAGGGAGGGCAGGCAGCAAGGAGGGCGAGTGTGGGCAAGTGGAGGTGGTGGAAACAGGCCATAAGGGGCAGGCATCAGGCCACTTGACTCCTTGCCTCCCCCTCTGCTACTGCTTGCTTCGCTGCAGTGGTGGGGGACAGGACAGGGCACCAAGTTTAAAACAAACCTCCAAAAACTAGATTCTATACATGGCAAATTATAACCAATTTATAATTTTGTCCATGTCTAGAATCTAATCATTGGAGGATTGTCTTAAATGTGAAGCCTTGGAGTCAGGTAAATGGAGTATATATTAGGGCTGTGGATGGAAGCGGGGAGAGAGGATTTGTGCGTCTTTACCCGGCAATGAACTATTGTACCAACTCCCAGAACTTTCTGGTAAGAGGAAGATATTTGCCACTCGCTCCTTCTGAAGGCTTTTCCGTAACCTGGGAAGCTTCCCCTCTGCGCTCCCTCAAAAATGATTCCCCTCCCGTCCAGACCAGGACTGTCCATGCCTCGCTCATTTCTATGGCAGCTGGGCAGTGTATTCAATCCTCTGCTGAGAACAGTCTGCAGGAGGACTGGAGGTGTCCAGCTAGCTCAGCCAGCTTTCCTATCAAACCTTAGAGCAGGCTATAGAATAAATTCAAATGGTGGGATGGGGACTTCCTTACCAGGGTACCAGGATACTTAACCTCATCTCCTCATACATGGTATCCACTTTCCAAAAGACATCGTGTTACAAACTTCCTCCTATACCTTTGCTCTTTTTCCCCCCTCCTATCCATTCATTCCTAACAATAGAGTCAAAGTACTGCCCGTTGTTTGGTTTCTATGGTTTTGTTTTTGCTAACAGTTTGGCTGTGAATCCTTGGCTTGCGTATGCCTGCATTTCAAGGCAGTCTCCAATCCAAGTACTAGTCGCAGAGAGACCTACTTAGCTCTTAAGATCAGGTGTATGCAGCACAGTATGGATGCAGTTCACAGCTGCTCATGGAATAACTTTGGGTTTTACATGCATACACCTGGAAGTGAATTTTATGGTACTTTCTTTTGAAACTGACTGCATCAAGGTTACACTATAAATTACAAAAAAGCCACAACATAGCCCTTTGATTAAATATATAAACGAGGAAAGATGAGCTATGGTATTACTGCAAGTCATAGGCTACATGTAAGGCATTTTCTCTCTAGCCTTATGATAATAGATTGATATATGCTGGCATTCTTAATAAAGGTAAATTTTGATTTTTATAATCGGCATATGTGCAGAAGAATCCCAAACTTCCCTAAAAACAGTTAAATAAAGCCATCAAAGATTAAATAAAAATAAAACAGTGCCTAAAGTTAAGCTTTAAGGAAGGAATTTTCAAAATAGTCTAGGAGTGGTTTATGAGCTTCAGTCCTACTCAGTTGATTCAATAAGATATCACATCTACCCAAAGAACCTTGCCTGCCCAGTCCTATTTAGGCACTCAGCTCATTTCTGGCCCTTAAACTTAGTAGCATAGTTAAATAGTACAATTCCCCTAACATGTCTATAATGGTATAAAGGTGCTGCCTAGCTATTCCTGTATGGAAATAAGCTAAAGAGCTTTATCTCATTAGCAAAGCTGTCTACAGTAGTTGTTGTCCAGGTACATGAATATTTTACTCAACCCACCTCCCCACCCACTACAAAAAAAAAAAAAAAAATAGAAATCACAATCACACACTTCCCCATAAGGAAATACTTAAATTAGTTTAAAAACCTGTTTAGAGCATTGGGACTTCAAGAGTCACCTTCCACTGGCCCCCAGACTAGGGAGCTGATCATATCCACCTGACTGTAAAAGTGTGGGGTTAGCTCTTCAGTGCCTTATACATGGCTTTAGGAAGAGTTATGGCACATGGAATCATCCATATTACTTATCAAGGTGTATTTTAAAGGAGACAAATCAACAGACACAGGCTTGCGCACAGCCTCTGCTCCAAATTCATCTCCTTTGATTACCGTGGGCCGCGTTCAGGCAGAGCCATCTAGTGGTCATATTAAGTAACAACAACAAAATACGAGCATCTGTTTTTGCAAACCTGAATCCTTTTTTCCCTGTTAGCCTCTTGACTTTAATGGAATCCACAGCCACCCTAATTGTACATTATCCAACCCAGATACCTCTTAGCACTGCTGCTTTCTACTTTCTCTGCACTGAGTTATCTCTTTCTGTGTCCATCTCCATGATGCTTACTGCTTTACCCTGCCACACAATGTTGCCCAGCACCTTGTGCAGGGGCAGGCAATTACTTTGAGCAGAGAGCCGCTTACCCAGTTTTGGCAGGCTGTGGAGGGCTGCATGGGTAGCCCTGCCCCCTGGTCACCATCTTGGTAACCAATGTCCCAGGGCCGGCACCAGTGGGAGTGGGGAGCTGACCCTGCTCCATAGAGCCGCTGCCAGCTGGGACCCTGCGCTCCTGCCACCCTGCTCTGGACCCCGGGACAGCTGTGCGGACCCTGTGCTCCTGCACCTGCTCACTCCCAGTGCCCTCCAGCCCCGCAGTATAGGCGGGGGGCAGCACATAGCCCCAACCCCCTGCTCACCAGGAGGGAAGAAGCTGGTGCTGAGTGGGGAAAAATGGCCCCTCACCTGCCCTGTGGCCTGGCGCTCGAAATCCACGTGGGGCTGTCCGGAGCAGGCACAGGCAGCCCTAGGCGGGCTGCGAGCAGCTGCAGCGCAGGGCACCGGGCGGGCGAGGGGCCACTTTTCCCCACGCTCAGCACCAGCTTGTAACCGGTTTACAAGGTGGTGTTGAGTGTGGGGTTGGGGGGGCTGTGTGGAAAGCAGCCCCTTGCCTGGCTCACGCCATGCATCCTGCACTGCAGCCACTCACAGCCTGCCTGTGCCTGCTCCGGACAACCCTGCGCGGGCTGCGAGCACCTGCAGCACGGGGTGCCGGCCATGGGGCTGGTGAGGGGCCACTTTTCTCTGCACAAGGAAGAAGCCCAGGAAAAAGCTGTGGGGGGGAGTGGCCTGTCCCGACCCACACTTGGTGCCACATGCTAGAGGCACAGGCAGCTGCATGTGGGCTGCAAGCAGCTGCAGCGTGGGGCACCGCATGGGTGGGGAGGGGTCGCTTCTCCACCCCATCTCCCTGCTCCTTTCTTGCCCAGGGTCCCTCTCCCTTTACCTGAGCTTCCTGCACCTGGGTAGCCACTAGCCACAAGCCGGGGGCTGGGGCTCCTTGCTGGGAGGCAGGGTCAGGCCGCTTCCCCTGGGTCCTACTGCCCTTGGTTCATATCATTTTTGACAGAGAAAGTTTGTCAAGGGCAGAGAAATATTAATTTTCCAACTCTTTTTTTAGGGGTCTCATGGGCTGGATACATCCTGTGGGCCGTGTTTTGCCCACCTCTGACTTTATGTAGTTGAACTGCCACATCCACACTGCAAGTCTGACTGCCAGGAGATACTCGCAGAACAGAACTCCTGAAAATGTTAGCACAGTAACCCTGGGATAGCATCTAAATTTAATTTTTAGGCTTGCATGTTAGCCTCTCTACTGAATCTAATTCGATCTTGAGTAACCATGCAATTCCAAACCAGTCAATGACAGTGGGAGTCTTGTTCCATCGCACAGCCTTCCTCATTGGTATGTGCTTTGGAAATCAAATAGTATGGTTTTCTAGCTACAGATTTAAATTTCCTCAACACAAACTGCTCAGACCTTTTTCAGGTACTGGTCCTGGTAGCTGAGTTTTAGAATGATGGTTCAATATGTACATCTAATCCTGAGAGACTTTCAAAAAAGCGTCTTTGTAGGAGACAGAGGAAACAAGGATATTAAACCAACTGGGAAAGCTGACACACAGTTACAGTACAGCTGAAGCCAACAGGCTCTTTTCTCAACTGCCCAGGACAGGTTTGCAGTTCTTCAAATTGTTTTAGCCATCACCTCACCTTGGTAAGCCATGATCCTGCCCACTGGGCCACAGAGGCGGCTCCTGCCTGGAGCTGGTCTGGCCCTGTTGCTGCCCTACACCCTGCTATGGGTGCAGAAATCTCCCCACCCCCTTCCACCCCCATAGCCTATGCTCCACTGCTCCCCCTCGCCATGCTCCTTTGGCCCTGCCCCTGACTTACTTGGAGAGAGCTACTCTCCACCATTGCTTGGCTGCTGTGTGCATGTGTGCGTGCATATGTACATGGCAGCCCTTGCCTCCGATCACCCTCCCTGTCATCGTCCCCCTCCCCAGCAGCCTGGGACTCTGCCAGCCCGTAAGGGGAAACGTGGTTTCCCAGGTTTTCCTCCTTTCCTCAAGTTTAGGCCCCAACAGCCCTCTTCCCAAGGGGAGCCAGGGCCCCCACGTACTTGGTGTCTGCGCTATCAGCATCAAAGGGATGCTATTCACATAAAAAGACACATGTTGTGAAGAGACTCAATTCCTATGTTACCAATACCATGGAGACTGACAAAACCCAACATGTTTGAAATCCAGTCTGCTTTCACTATTTATGCCCTTTTTGTTCCTTGTTGCATTATCAAAGTGGAGAGAATACAATAAACAACAAAGTTAGTTTTGTCTGGATGCACAGTCAGTTTCAGAGACACTCTCCTGCAACAGTTGCTTAAACAAGCTCGTCTTTTGCTTCTATTCATTGTGAAAGGTATTCTATTAGTGTCAAGCTTTATAAATTGTGCTTCCAAATTTAAACAACAAAGTTTCATTTCTATTTATTTCAGTGTCCCATCATATCATCCTAAGATCCCTGTGAGATAGGCACAAGTGATCCTCACTTTACAGATGGGGAAATGGGGACAGAGGTAATAAGTGATTTGCCCAGGGTCAAAGAGGGAGTCAGTGTCAGAGGTTTGGCTACAATCCAGGATATCCTGCTTCAGCTCCAAGTTCAGACTGGTTTTCGCTAAACTACTCAGCTTGTGTCATCATTCTTTCTCTTCTCCTCGTATTCTTCAAGGCGCAGAAGCCACTTAGTCCAATACTGAGAGCACAAGTCCATGTCCATGAAATGTGGATGTGCAGGGGAGCCATCTTTATAAGCCACCACAATGAGCCCACAGTTAACCTGTGATAAAAAAAACATGGCATCACCAGTTGTTCACTGTCAATACACATTTTCAGATGGCTGATCCAAAGGTTAAGCTGAACATGTACAAATGTAGATGCATGTAAAACTAAAATAAAAAACACTCATCTCAATGGCAATGTTATTTGCAATAAAGTTTTTGGGGCCAGTTTTCAAAGGTCCTGAGCACTCACAATTCCCACTGATTTCAATGGGCATTGGAGATACTCAGCAAACTCTCAGCATGAGGTCCTGTGGGCCTGTTGAGCACCACTGCTTTAATCTTTCTGCCCCACAGGCTGGATGGGCTGTGTCTGGTCCATTTCCTGGCCAAATCCAGCTCATGGGGCCTTGGTCCCGCCACATGGGGGCGTGGCCCAACCTCAGCAGAGTTCGGTGGCGGGGAATTTGGGACCTTGGCAGGTTGGGAGGTCGCTCTCCTGCAGCCAAATATCCCAGCCCGTGAGTAGCTCCGAGGCCTAGAGGGGAGCGTTTGGGCTATGGGCTAGGGATTGAGCAATCCCATGATAGAGCATTTTGGACACTGGATAATCACCACCGACTTTTACATTTTCCCAGCAGAGATTCAAACAAAGGTCATTCAACAGAGCAGGAATACAGAAAGAGTGACTTCTGTATTTCCCAACATCTTTCAGGTTTGTAAAATGAAAAAAAATGAAAAAAAAAACCCCATAAAAAATTAGCTACAAGGAATGTTAAAGAGCTATTTTTAAAGAACAGCATCTTTTAGCTACTCCCTGTATTGCTTAGTATGTATTATATGTCTTGGTACCACACAGGTGCTCATTTTGACTGACTGGTTATTCTAGAATGGGGCCGGGCGGAGGGCCACTTCCTGGGTTTTGGCAAGCCATCACTCCCGTGGCAGGTGCCCTGCTCCTTGACTGCCATCTTGGGACTGAAAGTCCTGCCCCCTAGCCCCTGACTTTTGCCACCAGAAATCCCTCCCCTTGTTCCCCAGAAGTACTCCTTTCAGCAAGGGGGTTTGCCATCTCAGACCCAGAAAAAGACCAAACTATATTTTAAAAATCAAACATGTACTACAACATTCATTAATTTCATGTCAAAAAAATATTTTTGTCCTGATTTACATATGCTTATGTAGTATACAGAGGTGGTAGTATAATAGCTTAAAAGTAATTCTTACTCTTGTATATTGTGGGTGGGTGGGGTATGGGGGAGAGGATATGGAGGGGTGGATAGGCGTGGGGGCTGTGGGGGGGGGGGATGTCTGGGCTGTGGTTGGGTATGGGGTTTGTGGGGGAAGGGTGGCTGGGGAAGGCTTTCCCCACAGTCCCCCCACAGCAGGCAGATCCTCAGCTAGTCCACCTCCAAGCCTGGGCTCTGTGCTCCTACCGCTCCTGGCCCTGGTACAGGCCCTGGATTCCTGCTCATCACCACTTCCCAATCCCATCTGCTACTGCTGCCCTTCTCATGCTGCTTCCCTGTTCCCCACCCTCCCCACTATGGCATCACATCACAGCTGCATCGCCAAGACTGCAGGATGCAGCAGGAACTAGACTATCCCAGCTAGCATCGCACGGAGCCTGCTGAGAATCACAGGGGCCGGGCTGGTATCTGCTGAGTCCTGCAGCCTAGCACTAAAGCCAGGAACCCCGGGCTGCCAGTGGTGGCAGCTGCAGGCAGGAAAGCGGGGAAATGGCTGCAGCAGGTAGCAGAAGAGTGGCAGTGAATGGGTGTACAGAGTGCAATGACAGCTGGGCAGGAGCGCAAGGCCTGCACTGACAGGGGCTCCAAGGTGGGGCATGGGCTGGCTGGGGCTCTACGAAGCCAGGCTGGGCTGTGCAAGCAGGGAGAGGAGGAAACCAGCCCGGCTCCATAGAGCCCCTGCTGGCTCAGACCTTGGTCTCCTGGCGCCCCGCTTTGGGCCCCACCAGCATAGGCCCCGTGCTCCCGCCCAGCTGTTGCTATTCATTTCCCCCCAATCCCCACCTTCTGCAGCCACTTCCCTACTCCCCGCCCTGCCCACCTGCTACTCAGGTACCACATGGTTCCTGGCTGCATCGCTGGGATTGCAGGAGCTGGCCTGGCTCAGTCCTGAGGACTGGAGCAATTGCCCATTGTCCTTCCCTGAGTCCTTTCCCACCCATTCTTATCTGAATTTCCCTCTGGCGCAGGGAGGCAAGAACAGCCCCAAGCAGAGACAACTGTAGGTGGGTATGGGATCTGAGGCAAATAAGCTTGTGCAAGGCCCCTTTAAGACTGCGATAGGTAGGCCCACAGCTGCTCTGCCCAGCTTTCACCCGATTCCGCAGGGTCCCCCAAAGCACGAGGTCTGGGGCCGATGCCCCAGTTCCCCCTCCCCCTCTCCCACCAAAGGACGGCTTTAGCCCCAGGGTTCCAGACCAGAAACCTCTGCAAGGGAGAGGCTTCCAGCTGGGGTGGGGGAGGTGGGCCGGGGGGGGGGGTGGGGGGGCTGCCTTGCTGCTTAGTCCTGCTGCTAGCTCCCCCTGGGTCCTACTGCTGCTGACTCCTGTCATCTTTCACAGGCAGCCAGAGGCAGATAAATATTAATTTTCTAATTTTTTTAGGGGTCCTATGGGCCGGATAGAATGATCTGGGAGGCCTGATCCAGGCTGCAGGCCATATTTTGCTTGCCCCTGTTCTAAAACAAGGGTGGTCAGCCTGTGGCATGGAAACAAGCAGCACAAGCAGTCTTTGTGTGTGGCACCTGACAGATCAGGGACAGGGCAGGAAGCAGAGGAAGAGATCAGGCAGGGAGCACAGGGCAGACAGAGGAATGGATTCAGCAGAAGGGGGACTGGAGTAGCATGTGGGGAGGGTGTAGGGCTAACTTGTGGCATGCTTGCCAAAAAGGTTGGACCCCACTTTCCCAGAAAATCCTCGACTGGGAGCAGCCTCTGGCATTTTCCTTCTGCTCGTTTTTCCTCTTCAAGGGCTGACACAAGGAATTATACTCCTTCAGGCCAAATAGGACTGGATCTAGCATTAAAAGGAGCCTATAAACATACATCTCTTAGTCACCTGGTAAGGGAAAGCGAAGTGCCACCCCTTACTTCAGAAAAGGATGCAATTAAATGCTTGTCAACTGCAGAGGGAAAAAGACCCTCTCTAGAAGCAACTGGGGCAGGTGTTGTTATTCCTTGTCCCTGTCTGCATGTCCTCTCAACTATTTTTAGCACTTCCTACTTGCTTGCACGTGTCATTCAATCATGGAAAGCACAAGGGAGCAAGACTGATCTTTGTCTCCCTTTGTACTGGCCAGGCCTTGCATTTTTGTTGCTACTTGGCCTTCTGCTTCAGGGTTGGGTCTTCCAAAAGAACTGGACACTTATAGCTCCCAGTGACTCCAGTTCTTATGCCCCACTTCTGAAAATTGGGCTTTTAGCAATGAGGCAGCAAAGTGGAAGGCAGCATGCTCAGCAGTGATGATAGCAAAGCCAGGCCAGGCTGGGACAGATTCTTGGCCCAAATGTAGAAATCCCAACTACAGTTCTATACTGGAGAAGGGCAATAGCGATATGGCAACTCCTGCTCATCTCAGCAGGCAGTCAGTCCACTAACCTGGAAGTCATAATTAGCATCATGGTTTATGGCTCCAACGTAGGCTGCTATTTGTAACGGGTTGTCAAATGTGTTCCGTAGAAATGGCTTTGGTTTCTCCGATGTCTTCCAGTCAATCACACACAACTGGCCCCTGTACAATGTAGCAAGAGAAGGCAACATTTTATTTTATGTTAAATGACTATAATAAAACGACATGACACACAAACATGTTAGTCGCGAACGTGTTTCTCCCAGCTCCCAGTGACAAAATGTTGTTTGTTATCACTTTGCTGGTGCCACCCAGAGGTCCTCTTCTGAAGAGATGGGTTAAGTCCAGGGGACCAAGTACTACCTATGCCTGCTGCAGTTCTGGAAGACGATATTTGGGGTCATGGAGTCTGTTCATGGGGATAGGTTGCTACAGTGATGGGTGAGCAGTCCTCCCGTTATCAGGACCTCTGGTTTCACATGCCTTTTTCCACTGTTGTGTTGCTGATTAGGTGCCCCCTCATCTCAGCAGTCTCTCCAACATCGCCCCACGAGTCCAATCAGCCTCCCAGCTACTGCTTCCCATGTCTATGAGCCATATAGTAACAAACAACCCTGACTGGCCTGCAAGCTATCACTTTGGACAATACTTCATTTTATACAAGAACACTCATCTCACCGATACTCAGCCACACAATCTACCAGGCCCAGATATTGAAGGGTCTCATGCTGGACAGCACTTTCAAGAGCTTTTACTCCACTCATCTCTCTCAGGACATGTTGCACACTTTCCACGTAGCCAGAGACAATGGGATCTTCCAGCCCCTGCTGAGGGACCTCTATAGACTGACATATATGTTCCAAGGCTGCATGAAAAAGCTTCCCTTGAAGGAGGATGTCTAAAAAACATGACACAAAAAACATCTTTAAGACACTGCTCTTAATACACAACAGACATGTCTACACAAGATGTATACTGCGGAGCTGCCTAATTAGCTCTGCAGTAAAGTCTCCGCATCTACACCTGCAGCCCTGTTAAGCCACAGTAAACTAATAAATGCCACCATAAATTAGTAGTTGTAAATACAACAAAGCAAAATCAGTTTTTCTGTTCAGCATAAATTCATATATGTATTGCGCCATTTACCTTGCTCTAGCTATAACAAAAATAATTAGCATCCCCATGGTTAGACATCTCAGCAGGCTTTTGCTGCTTTAGTTTTGATGCCTTTTCAGAAATCTGAAAACTTAATGAAAAGTTTTACATAATGAAGTCCATAACTGCAAGAACACTTCAGCATATAAACTAGGCCATATGGCTTTCCAAATGCTTGTTGATTCAGAGCACCTAGCAAGCCAATATATCATAGCTAGAGCCCTAGGCCTATTAAGCTAGCTGGCGTATTTAGAGGAATTGGCCAGTGGGCACTGGAGTCTGCCTTCCAGTTCTGGATACATGGATACAAACATCAGAGTCTGCCGAACTGTCATCTCCGACGATCCTAGAATACTGAGCATCCTAAGACCTTAGATAATTATTGTTAGACTGGAAGATTACGCCAACAAAATCATGTCCACACATGCAGAAAAGTATCACTAAAAGCATCTGCCATGTTTCACAGACATTTCCCACCTCACTTACCTCTTGCCGATTCTAGCAAGTACTACCACAAATAGTGGAGTGGAGTCTACGAGGAAAAGCATAGGAACCTTCAACTCTTATTCCACTCTGCCATTAAATACTGACCCAGCCCATCATGTTTATAACTGTTATAGTTAGACTTACTTTTGTTGTACTCTGCAAAACCATCTTCTCCAAGTTTCAGTATCATCTGCTGTTTCCACCTGTTCAGGTAAAAGGCCTGTTCTGCTGGCATGGTCTGCTGAAGGATATTTGTCACACTGGGTATGCTGTGCTTTCCTAAACTAACTTTCAGTGGGAGCCTTGGATCATCGGTTAGAGGCACAGTTTTCTTACTGGGATTTAATAGAGGGACCCAGTTCTTCACAGTTTTTGCTTCAGCAGCCTTATCTGGAGCCCTGCATTTAATCACTGGTCCATATATCAAATTATCTTCTTTAAATAATGTTTCTGGGGTTCGAGGCCTATCTTTGAAAGACGTGACAGAGCGGTGCAGGTCCTCGTATTTTTTGCTAACCTGTTCGTAACCATCTTTCTTGTTGCTCTGGAGAGAGGTAGAGGTAACCAGAAAAGCATGTGGGACCTGTTTTTTACAAAAATGTTCTGTCAACAGCATTTTTTGTATCCCACATTTTCTGGTAAATAGCTGGAGTGATTTGATTCCACAAAGCTGCATTTGTATTGGGTAGGCTTACTGTTTTCTTTCTTCTTTCAGGTACTTTCAAAACCTTCTATAACATCCAACTGTAGAAGAAAAATCCTGCCATTTGGAGAGTTATTGTAATTTATTATTAGGAAGGCACTGTCTCTCTCAAAAACAAAAACAAACAAAAGCTGCACTATATGCAGTCATGCATTCAAATAAACAGTAGTATAACAGACTTTTGAGTTAAATGCTACAGTAACATGGAGAAGTCAAAGCAGGTGCCAAGTGAAAATAAGAAAAACGGGAAAAGACACGCTTTCACCAAGACTTGCAATGAGATAGATTGAGAAGACTGCTGCAAGTGGCAGAAGCTGCAGTGGAAAAAAAAAAAGACTCTTTACAACAGGAACAGAAGCATTTGACTCCAGAAAGGGGACACTTCTAATGGATGAGAAGAGAGAGAAACTGGTAAGCTGGGGAGGGAGAATGAAGCAAGACTTGAGAGAAAAGTTTGAGTGGATCTGTAAGTGAGAAGACAGGCTACAGCATTATGGACATGCTGGAACCTGGAGAGCCAAGACATGGAAAGCCCTAAAAGAAAGGAGATAAATGCGAAGCATTTGCATACTTTAAATACAAATTCGGGTGAACATGGATTTTTTTTGCAATTGAAAGTTGGATTTTTTTCCCTAGCCCAATGTTAAAAAATAGGCCTATTTCATTCTAACACATTCTAGCAAATTTCTCTAATAAGGGCTGCAGACGAGATTGTGTAGTTTATGGCCTGGCTTTTACACTGCATTTGCCATTTTAGACCCCAATCCTGCAAACTTATGCATGTATTTAGATTTTAGGCACGTGAATGGCTGCATTGAAATAAAAAGGATTCCCATGGCACTTGAAGTTACTTGCAAAGAAAACATACAGGTGATGCATGTCAGAGGCTATCACCAGCCTTTGTTCTTGAAACATTCTGGCATTTTTTTTCCCCTTTCACTGCATGCCCCATATGTTGCTGCAAGCACTGTCCAAATATTAGGCACTTTGGAGACAAAAAGGCAAAGGCTCCAATCTTACAAGCTATTCTAGGCAAGCAAATCCTTGTACTAATGTAGCACACCAATGACACCAACAGGACTCTTTTCAGGTGCAGGCTGCATCACACGACAATTTGCAAGGCTGGGACCAAACATACAGCTCTACAGACGGAACAATCCCAATGACAAAGGGGCAGGAATTTATTCAGCATCATTAAGAGCTACTTGTAGGCACAATTTATCATTGTGAGACTTGCTGGTGATTTTAGCATTATATAGTGAGTCATGCCAGAGAGAATACAAGTTGTTCCACCCCAGAACTGTTGAGTCATGCCAGAGAGAATAAAAGTTGTTCCATCCCAGAAGTGTTTGCATTTTTTTTATAGTGTAAAGTTGCTTTTCATGTTCACATAACATCTAATTTGCAAGCCAAATTCATTTACTGGCTGTCTAGTTCATTTAGTGAATGGTATTTTTTTCATTCTGAGCAAAAGTGAGGTACCTTATAAGGAACCCTTTCTAACCATTTTGAAAATGAAAATGTGCATTTTCTCCTTTTTAATCAGTATACTGTACAGCAGGTAGACAATATACAAGCAGATCCACTTAAAAAAAAGGTTTCAGCTAAATCCAGTTGTATTTGTCTTTTTTCAGTGTGCAGCAATGGGAAACTGACACATATTTTGCTTTAAGCATGTTGACATTCAGACTCCTGCCAAGTCCACTTCACTGCTCACACACAAGAATCAAGCAGTCAGGTGAAGCAGGAAAGAGCAGATCAATCAATTTAAACCATTTTATCATGATGACGAGGAGTGCAAGGGCTGCCACCAATAAATCAGTCAAGTGTACTGGACAGTTTCACAGTAGCAATGGGTTAGAATGGTTTTGTGCAGCTGGCTAAATTCTGGCCAGTTCGTATCTCACTGAAATTAATTGAGGAATACACCTCTTGAGCAAAACCTAAAATAAAGATCAATTCTGCATTAGTTTTTATTTTGAATCAACAGCAACATGTCATCCAATACAGTCTTACTCTTTATACAATACAGAGGCTGCCCACTTTCTATTCAGCAAGAAACCTGTGATGTTTTTCTTTGTGCATGAGGAAGTATGGATCATCAAAACCAATTTTATATCAGGACTTTCAAATCCTTCTTAGAGTATACTTACACTTCCTTATACTTATATAAGCCTTATGCAAGCCTTATACTTCCTGGTCTCTATTGCCAGCTTAGTCTTAACAAATTCTTTCTTTGTGAAAAAGCTTTCTGAGTCTTCTCTTTACAATAATCAAATATATGTCCACTTGCATGAAGTTTCTCTAAGGGGATTTAAAGCAATTGGCTCTTTCCCAAAGGCATTCTAAGTCTCGTCTTATGTTCTGAGTGCAGTTTATTTTGTTCTTTTTTAAAACATGATTATGCCCGGCTTCTGACTGGGACTGGTTACCTGACAGAATTCGTCATCGGTGGATAAGGAGTAAGGCGCAATGTGGGCAAATTATGACAGAGGCAGACATTCTGAAAACTACTTGGATTTACTACCTGCT
Organism: Caiman crocodilus; assembly: GCA_030014935.1. Lineage (NCBI taxonomy): Eukaryota > Metazoa > Chordata > Crocodylia > Alligatoridae > Caiman > Caiman crocodilus. The sequence goes on along the minus strand of JAGPOW010001296.1, from coordinate 2,022,931 downwards.
ACATGAGATAAGAAGTGGCAAAGGTAGAAAACTGCTACCTTAGGAAGGTCAGATTTGTTACGAGAAGCAATTTGTTTCAGGGAGCTAAAACTTCATCACAAAAAGTATCTGTTGTCCTGAGGGGTGTACCTACACATTGAGGTATTCAAGAGTAAGTGGGTGAATCTAAACTAGAAAACAGCACTCTTCTTCTGGAATCAGAGCATCCCACATGGAATTATTCAGGAACAGCTATTCTGATTTATAGCTTACAACCGACCTTGCTTCAGAATAATTTTCATGGCTGGAAGATTTTGCTCATACCATCAGCCTTGTTTGAGGGTTTGCAGCAAGTCAATAGCTTTCAAGCTACTACGCCCTTGTTAGCTGACCTCAAGTGGGTGACCTACAGAAGATAAAAAACCTCACTGATCCTGAGAACTAAATATGGCTGTTTTTCATGGGTGCATATTCAACAGCTTGAATTTCATGCATTGCGCAGTGGTGCAGGTTGTGTGTAAAGAACCCAGGATCACTTGTCAAAGAAAAGCTTGGTACCAGGGGTGGGCAAAATGGCACATCTGGCTGGCAGCCCATTTCCAAGCAATCCCTGCCCATGTCACTGCAGCCAGTGGTGAGGCCGGGGTTTCCATGGAGACCAGCCCAAATAGAGTTTGCCATGGGCCTGATCCAGCCCATGGCTGCACTTTGCCCACTCCTGCTCTATACTCATTACCAGGGATCCTGGTTTTCCCTGGTAAAAAAAAAAATAAAAAATCCCCAATTTTCCGATTAAAAAAAAGTAACCCCAAATCCATATTCTTCCGTGATTAAACTGAAACGCCACTCGCATATGGATACATACATAGTGGCATTTCGTTTTGATCATGGAAAAATATGAATTTTGGGTTATTTTTTTTAAATCAGAGAAAACCAGGGCCCTGCTTATTACTAAGACTAGAATAGAGGGGGAAATTTCCAAGGAGGTAGTGAAACAACATTTGCAGAAAGGTTTCTGAGACTTGCTGCTTTCTTACAGCAGCTATAAACCCTGCTCAAAGCATTACCCCTCCAACAAACAAAAAACCCCCCAACGAGGTGCCAAGGCCTCACTCTTTCCCAAAGGCCAAGCGCTGCCTCACTGAGCGTGGTTCCCACTGCTGTGCACTGCCACCCTGCTCGGGCCCTGGGGGCAAACACCGTGGCTGAACCGCAACTCCTTGGGCGTGCTCTCCCAGCACAGCTGGCAGCAGGACAGTTCGGTGGTGACCAACACGTGGCATGCACACCCCAGTGTTGCCAAGTTTTAAATATGTAGAGGTGTACTGACAAACGTGTTTTGGGCCAATACTGATGGCTGATTATTAATGAGCCATATCAACCAATGCCAGTCTGACTCGTGATATGCAGCCCCACAGCTTGAGGCAGCGTCCGGCTGGTAAGTCTGCAGGGAGCAAGGGGCATGGCGGGGACCGATTACGACTCCAACAATGAGGGACGCGGTGGGGCGGGGCCCAGCACCGCACAACTCAGGTGGAGCACAGGATGGAGCTGTATCTTGTTCAGGAGGCCGCAGGGATCAGGCAGCCAGCTCCTGCCACTGTGCACATCCCCGGGGAGGCAGAGGGGGCATGTGCCCCCAGCGTCCGTCTGTGGGTTGAGGGTGGGCTGCCTGCTTGAGACTGGTGCCAGCCTCTTCCCAGTGGTGGGGAGTGAGTGGGGGGCTGAGTCAGGGCTGTGCTCGAGGCAGGCAGCGGTTGCGCTGGGAGGGGGCTACAGTGAATTTTGGAATGGCTGTAGCCTCCCCTCCCAGTGCCGCTGCTGCCTACCCTGCCTGCATTCCTGATCTTGCCTCCCCCTGCACTGGGAAGAGCCCAGCGCTGCCTCTGGCATTGAATGGGCAGCCACCTTTGCCCCATGCACAGATCTGGGGGGTATGTGCTCCCCATGCCTCCCTCAGGGTGCATGCAGCAGTGGGAGCATCCCCCATCCCCACCTGCAGCGCCATCCCATGCCTTGTTTTGCCCATGAAGCCCCTGCTCCAGCCCCACTCTCCCCCACACCATGGGGGCCTCAATCTGCACCCCCATATTCCTTCCCCCCCATAGACTTACCAGCCAGATGCTCCTCTCTAAGCTGCTGGGCTGCATTCCTGGCTGCGCACATGCACACAGCATTTATTGGCAATATTATCAGCCGCATCAGCCAAAAACAGCAAATTGCCGAAAACGTCAATTTTCCTTTTATTGGTGCCGATACAATCCGGACAAATGTATCCTTATAAATATGAAATTATTGCATTGGAAGCTCAAAGTTATTTTATTTGCTGCAAAACTATTGTACACTGACAAAAAGTACAAATAAGTCTTCTTATTTACTTTATATTCTCATCATAAGTCGCCAGTCAGTGAGCGAGACCTGGGTCACCAAAGAGGAAGCATTTCTGTACTTCCAGGCAGGCAGTCATAAGAAAGTGCTCGCCGCAAACCTAAGATCAAACATAGTTGCTGTACTGGTCTAATACCCCAGCGCAAACGGATTCAAATTGCAGCGTGTAGCTCCTCTAGGAGTCTCACAGTTAGCGCCCCACCGGCCCGTTTCTAGGAGGGTCCGAGTAATACGTCTCTTTTATGGCATGGGGGACTAGCTCGCTCCTGCAGCCTTTGGCTGAGGGTAAGTGAAACTTGGGGGGGCATCCAAACCCCAAGCCCCCGGGTTTTGGACCTGCACGTAGGACGCCCGCTGATGGATTTGGAAGCATCTGACGCTCTGGGCTAAAAAGTCTGGGGTGGAGGATACCTGCTGGTTGCAGCACCACGTGTGGCGTTTGAACGATTGAGCCTTGCGTAATCAAGAGGCGTTGGGCTAATTTGACCTGGAACATGAAATATTTTCCAACATATGAAACAAAAGCCAGCAAACACAAGAGCCAGTTAAGAGTCCTGGAGAGTGACTGGGGTGTGGCACGTGTTACACCAGTGAGCTGTCTACACATGGTCCGCGCTCTTCCAGGACCAAGGCATTGCACAACCTGCGCGGCTCTTCCAGGAAGGGCTCACACCAGCTGCAGATGCTTCCTCAGCCTGACCACACACGTTTCCCCAGCCATCCGAGTTGGTCTAATAGAAGAGATCGGGTTCACCCGAAGAACCTTAGACCAACACGGCTGCAGTCTACACCCTTCGTGCATTTTGAACGCTATAACTATTACCGAGCGTACAATGGCTGACATGACCGTACAGCCGCCGGCAACACCTGTGCGCCCCGAGTGCGCGGGCACATGGCAGCGAGGCAGGGAGCGGAAAGCCGAACAGGGCCCGGGCGGGGAGCGCGGGGGCGGCGGCACACACCGCGCTTCCGGGATCTCGCGCCCCGCTAGGGGTCCGGGGTCCCCAGGGGACACCGCCACCTTACCTGTGCCCGGCTCCACACCGCCACATGCAGCCTTTCTCCCGCCGGTGCCGGCCACAGCCATGGCCTGCCGGGACTTGTAGTCCGCAGCCCGTTGCCCGTTTACGGGCCCCCTCCCGCTGCGCACTACAAGTCCCGCCATGCCCTTGGGGCGCCGCGCAGAACAGGAATTGGTGGCGGCGGGGATGACGTCATAGGGAAAGCGGCGTGCGAGGGGACGGGTTCTTTTTTAATACCTCCGCCATCTTAAGTGAGGGTAGGGCTTTTCATGGCGCCTCGCCTTCGTGCCTTCGCGTAATCCCGCCCGGCTCTAAGATGGCTGCCCGAAGTCTTTCCCTTGGCGCGGGGGTGCCTGCGGGCCAAAATGGCGCGGAGCGCGGGGGCTGCCGGGAGGCGGGGCGGGGCTCGCGCTCGGGCTATATGAGGGTGGCGGGGGCGGCGGCCGGCAGAGCGTGGCGGGGAGAGGTGGATTTTCATCATGAGTACTACTATGGCGCTGGGCCCCGAGCAGGCACAGAGCAAGGTGCGGGGCGGCCGGGGGCGGGTGCAGCCGCGGGCCCTCGGTGGGACTCGGGCTGGAGGTGGCTCGGTGGAGACGTGGGGCTCGGAAGCCTCACCCGGCGCTGGGCTGGCTCTAGGCCGCCTTGTTCAGTGCCTGGGTCGCATGTACCTGTGGGCGCAGTGGAGCCCGTGGCTTGGTGCTCGGGCTGGCCTGGCCTGGCCTGGCCTGTGCTGTCAGGTTGCATTGCAGGGCGGTGGTGCGCGGTCTCGTCACACAATGGGCTGAATGGGTGATGCCAGCAGGGTTTAAATTGTACTTCCCCTCGGGGGGGCGGGGAGGGATCTGCCAACAGAATTAAACTGGTTCATTGGAAGGAGCAATCGGATTAGAGACTGCCTGGATTGCAACTTCCAGATCTTGTCTCTCATGGGGGAGAGGGGCTCCCCTGTAACTTGCCCCCGGGTGCCAGGTTTGCCTGTGGGCTGGATCTGCTGTTGCAGGCAGCAGATCTGGCTGTGTCGGGTGCACTGTCTGCCCAGGGGGAAGGCTGGAAGCTCCAGGAGGGGGTGTTACGATTACATTTATGATGACAAATCTGTGGGTTTGGGGTTTGGGAAGCTCAGTGCTCTGCAGTGGAGCAGCTGCAATCCAGGTGCATGGGGCTGTACTGCTCCCCACTCCCAACACGAATGCCTCATGGGGAGAGTAGCCGTGACTGGGTTGCATTGGTTGGGGGAGGGTGCCCGATCCAGGCATAGGGATGGGATGGGGAACAGCCCAATTTGGTCTGGTCTGGATGTGTGGGGTGGCTCTAATCATGCTGTGTAGCAGTGGCTTGGGTGGAGCTGGATCCAGCCACCTAGAGCTTCTGTCACCCCCCACTGCCAAATTTTCCAGCTCATGGTGATCCCCGTGGGCTGCAAGCCATGGCTCTGTGGGCTGGATTTGGCTGGCAGGCTGGCGGTTGAGTACCTTTACTTGACGACTTTATTAGGCATGTTTGTATCTGTTGAGAGGACGGACGGGCAGCTCCCCGGCAGTGCTTCGATGTAGGAAATGACTGATGCTGTCCTAGCATGATGTTTGCTGGGACACTTATTTAACTCTACCATAGTGCTATATGCAAATCCATAAAAAGGGAACTTTGAATGGAAAATAACTGACAACACAAAGTGACAGCTATAGGTAGCTTGCATTTTTCTGTAGCTAGTGATAATTAGTGTTGGCAAGATCTCTAGCTTACTAGACTGATAGCGAACTTCTTGGCTTTTGAATAGTCTCTTTGGTGATAGTGAATTGCCCTGCTTATTGTGCCTTGTACCCTGGATACGGTATCTATTTTGCCCTTAGAGCAGATCGATAGTTAAGAGAGCATGATGGCGTTTCAAGTCTCCCTCTGAAAGAAACAATTGGCTCTAATGTGTAGCCAGAAAAGAGTGAGAATTTTGCACGCAGCTTCATGGTAGCCATGGAGGATCATTGTATCTTGACTCTGTTTCTTGCTTATCTCCTCAGTATCACCACTTTGATGCATTTCAGCCAGTGTGTGCCATAGGTTGGGGGCACAGATCTCCTCTGAAGTGGAGTTTGGTTCCAGAACCTCTGATTTCTTCAGCTGTTCACTGTTGTGGTAACAAAAGTGGGGGGAGGAAAACCTTGACATCCACATGCTGGGTCTTTTCACTCGTTGTGGTGAGGGTAAAACTCTACTTGACTGTGGCCCATGGTATAAACCTGGAATGGCCAGACCTTTTTCAGTTCTGTCTTCAGGGGAAACTACTGGTGGGCTTGCGGGGAGGAAGGCCTGCGAGATGGTCAAGGAGAGAAGGTAGATTTTGTGCAGCCGTGAGAAGCCTTGGCTGTGCAACTTTTAACAGCAGTGCTCATGATGGGGTGAGGGGGGACTAGTTTGTGCACTATGGCAGGAAATCTCTCATGTTGTGAACTGAATTCTGGGGCGGTAACAAATCCCTCATGTATACCATGGGTTGCAATATCCACTGTCTCTGGCAGACAAAAGGATGCCAATCATTCAAGCAGGGAATGTTAGTGATAATAGCGTGTAAGTAAGAAAACAAAAGCCAAGTGTTTTGTTTTGTTTTTTTCTTAAATGGTGAAACAGCCCATGCTGGTCTGTCTCAACTTGGAAGGTGACACTATGTTAATTGATTATGCTAAAGTTGCTTGGCAGGTCCTGCCAGGCACCCACTCTAAACAGAAGCTTACATTTCATATGAATGGCATGTGGGCCATTAATACTAAACAGGCTGGGTGTCTGACCCTCCAAGCTTGGTGGGGAGCAGGGTTGCACGTGACCTCCACTCCCACTCCCCTTGGGATTGTATAAAGTAGTGCTCTGATATAGGCCAGAAGAGTGCTGGGAAAATCAGTGCAAGTGTGTGGGGAAAATTAACTAGAGCAACATAACTTGGTTTTATTGTCCATCATTTGTCTTAAATTGGGAAGTTCAAAGTTAAATTGGCAGGTAGCTAGAGAAGATGGTATTCCTGAACTGCAGCAGATGGTAGTTTCAGATGGGGTAGGTTTTAATGTGTGTCTACTTCCCCTCCTCCCTCAAGTTGTAGTTTCAAGGACACTTGATATGCTGCCACCTCATTCCCACCCGTTGGAGCTTAAAAAGCATTTGCCATGGGCTGAGTAAGCATTTTCCTAGAAAAGTTAACTTGGCTTCTGTGAAACTGAAACTTCCTTCCTTCCTTCCTTTTTTTTTTTTTTAACATGGTCAATATGCCTGTAGAGAACTCCCCAAACAAACCAAGGTCCTGCATCTTCAGTGAGCTGCTGCAGGCTGTGAACTTTCCAGACTTTCCAGTTTTTCACTGTTGTGGTTACACTCATGGGTAGCAGCTAATACAAAGAATAGGTTGGTTGTTAGAAAGCTGAGCAAAAGGCTTAAGGGTAGGTGGAGTTCGGAATGGAGGACTCCAAAGCTGGCCTTTCATGGAGAGCCTGGTACTGGAGATCTGCTGTTGAAAGGGCTAGAAAATACTAGCTGGAGGCTGATGGGTTAGTCCCCACACTCAGTCTGGTAGGACTTCAGCAGGAAAGGAGAGTTTGCTTGTCTTTAGCATGTGGCTAATATGGCCTGTGGCTTAAGCAAGTTTCGTTTGAGAGAATCTGTGTGGTACACAGGTTAGAAAAGCTTGGCCATGAGGAGGGGTGAAGTAGAAAGGACTCTAATTGAAATATGTGGAAGGAGCTGGGGAAGAAGAATTGGAAATGCAGTGGAAAGCACAGGACAGTCCCACATAGGAAGGAAAAGTAATGTGAAGCCAGGAAAGGAAGAATCGGCAAAATTGGAACTCAACAAATTTTCCTTGGTACCCATGGCTGGCAAGCGCTGTTCTGCAGAATTCAACTAGGTCCCTAGTCAAATCCTAACACATGAACAATTTTTGGGAGTGATAGTAAATTTAATTGAATATATGTTGTAGTTTAGTCATTTCTGTTGGGAAGTTTGCATTTATGTGGCTGTGTAGATAGAAGACTATTACAACTTGAGAGAATCCCTCTACCACCTCAGTTGGGATGCTGATGGTAGTATATGAACAATGTGACCCTGGGTCTGGAAAGTTCCAGATATTTGCAGGCTTAACCTCTGAGCAGTGTACTGTCATGGCCTGAGAGAGGCGCTAGGTATAGCGTTACCCTTCCCTTTCCTTCAGGGCAAGCTCTACTATCCTGAAGCTCTATCCCTGAGCTGAGGCTGATGGAGGGTGAGTAAAGCTTGTTGGAGAGAATGAGCTACATGGATACAGTGATGGATGGTTGTTAGCAGGCCATAGCTATAGTGCTGCTCTTGGAGTCTCAAATGTCATTTGTTTTATCAGCTCCTGCTAGATCCCTTCTAGTGAGAATGAAGTTCCTGTGGCTTTGTCCACCCCTAGAAAAGTAGTGCTGCTTAATGGACTACTGGGACTAGCCTTGAAATGCAAATGGCAAACCCAGCTTGGCCAGCGTCACCTAGAAGAAAGTTGCTCCAAGGCCTAATATTAGACTGAAAAGGGAATTTTGCACAGGTGGATCCATTGAAGGCCCAGTGATGGCACACAGATTGCTCAAGGGATGGAGCTGAATCTGCCTGCCATCGTAGTGGGTCAGGCTATATCTGGTTCCTTAATGTTTTCTGAGATTTGGAGTTGTTCTCCACAAATGTAGGGTGGTGCAACTGACATCAGAATATCTTCCATCCAAACATCTTAGCCAGACGTGGGTATTATTGCTCCAGCTATGCAGGGAGCTGTAAGGCTGGTACAACAGATAACACTCCTATAGTATTATGGTAACTTAAAAGTAGGATCATTAACTAATGGGTCAGCACGGATACTGTAAGCCAGGAGTAGTCAATTATTTGGGCCCATGGGCCACATAGGCAGTTCTTAAGGAGTTGTTGTGGGCTGGTCAACACCCCTTGCCCCTGGCAAAAGCTAAGAGTTGCTCCTTCCCACCACCAGTGCCCAGGAGCAGCTAGTTGCACAGTCCCACACCTGCTTTGGACTCACCTCGGCTGGAGCAGACCAGCCAGGACCCACATACACAGCCCTGGCTCAGCCTGCCCCATGTCTGCTCCAGACCGGCCTGCCTATGATGAGCAATAGTGGCCAGGCAGAAGCTGCTGCTGGGCACAAGGGAAAAGTGGCTGCCTCCCCCTCGCTGCTTTTGGGCCCTTCTTGCTGTGGCTGTTTGTGTCTGGACTGTTCTGCAGCTCCTCCACTGCTTGGTGGCCCAGAGGTGGTGCTGGTGGCAGCAGGGGAGAGGAGCCACAGGGCAGCCTGTGTGTGGGCTCTGGGCAACTGCAACAAGAAGGACCTGGCAGTGGTGAGGGGGAGGTGGCTGCTCTTTCCCTTGTGCCCTGCAGCAGCTTTTGCCTGGCTGCTGCTGCCGCCACCTCATGTGCAGGCAGGTCTGGAATGGGCATGGGGCACCCTAGGGTCAGGGCTATGTGCACAGGTCCTGGCTGGTGCAGAGTGGGTGCAGGGCAGGCTGGGGCTGTGTGCCCAGGTCGCTGCCAGTCTCCATGGGACTGGGGGCAGCAGCAACCAGCAGACACTGTCACCTGGTGTACCTAGAACTGGAGTCCAACCACAGAGTGGCCCCAGCCCTGCTGCTTGCATACAGGTGGCAGGACATGCCACGGGCCAGATAGGTCTTTTGCTCATGCCTGGTTCAGGCACTACCACAGACTGGATGAAGTCCCTCTGTAGGCTTAATCCAACTCGCAGACTGTTTTGCCCATCCCTGCTGTAAACTGTCAGCTGGCTCTGCCTTTGTATTGTTAATGATGACATGATGGTCACTAGTTCCTATCTGAGCTGCCAGATGACTTTCTTCTCCTCCTCTTTCCCCCTTGCAATGTATAACTGAGTTAATGCAGAACTGTCTCTTTCTGATGTTGCTCATTGGTACAAAGAGCAATGAGTTCCAGGGCATGGGCAGTTGGTATTAGTACAAATGCACAGCTGTAGCTGCTAGCTCTAGTAGGTTGGGGGGGGGCATATGTCTTTAGGACTGTACCCACAAAGATATCCCTGATGGCTTCCTTGGAAGTATCTGTATATATGCACACTGCACAGCTAACCCATGGTCCAGTATTGGTTCCCTTGCCTGGCCAGTAGGGTGGAACATGGCTGCCACTTCTAACTAAGCAGACTTCAATCCAGGCTGACAAGGATGCAGGTTAAGAGATGAAGTGCTGTTGGTATAACACTCTTTCCCCCCCCCCCCCCCCCCAGTTTAATGAGAACAGACTTTATTGGGAAAGGGACATCTTGATATTGAACCATGGTGTATGTCTACACTGGTAAGGGCAGAAATAGTTAGAACACTGTACATGCTTAATACAACCATGCACCGGTCTGGGAACCCCAGTGGCTGCTTCTGCAATGCAGTGTTGATTTTTGACTCTTTAGAATCTCTGTTCTTCATTTGTGATGGTCACCTTAATTTTATTCGTGCAACGATGGTAATGTAATCAAATTGGGTTGGCCTCTCTTACTTTATTGCTTAAAATACAAAATCATCTATGGAAGCAATAAGCTTCACCAGTTGAACCCCATGGTAGGGAACTACAGCTGTTATGCTATTAATAGCAGTGCTGAGATTGGATTGTATGTATACCGTGCATGATCCTATTGTTCTGGCAAATGAAACTTGGATTACCAATAAAACAAACTGTTGGACATGATCTGTCATGTACAGTTGTCAGGGTGGCAGAATTGAAGTTACAGTTGCCTAAATTTGTAACCCTATAGCATGAGAAGAGTCTATTAAACTAGATTTTTACAAGAAAACTTAAACCAACTTCATGCTAGCAGCATGGTGTCTGAAGTGTGTAGCTTAATCCACTCACTTCCCTTATTGCCATTACTGACTGCAGGTTAGTACCTGCTTGAAATGACTTTGCCCCTAGTAAAGTCTATTAAGTCAAAGTAAGGTTTCCTTGCTAGTAATCAATACTAGCTGCTGGAAATGGCAAGTCTTGTATTTCAGAATCTTTAGTCTTCTACCAAAACCTAGGTCTGGGGAAATCTTTTTCCATAGAAGCTGTGCAGCATTATGCAGTAGGGTGACAGACAAATGCAACTAATAGTGGAAGCTTACTCATGACATTCCTTTCATACTCATTTGTGGATTTTAGAGCAAGAAAACTGGCTGTTGGCATGTTGTTCACTGAAATAAGGGAGGCAGTGTTGTCTTGCATAAAGTGGGTGGATTATCTTGCTGCACAGATAATCATTTGGCACTTTATGATGTGGTTTTTGCTTGTAATGGTGACTTATTGCTGCCTGGCAAATAACTCCTATGGTTGTAGCATCCTGTTTAAGAAATTTTAAATTGGAGCTTTAGCACATGACCCAGGATAAAATGTAGGCTGCTTCTAGTAACCACAAGCTGTATCTAAAAATGTGGAGTGGGGGGAAGAAGTAGTTGGGGAAAGTTCTTGGAGCGCTAAGCCATTAAGTGTAAGTACAGGAGCCCCATAGGTCAGTGATGTACACTGACATCTGGCTGTTGCCTCTAATGTTCTTGCTAATATTAATAAGGTGTGGGGAGCAAAGGAGCTGGGAAAAATAGAATAGTTCAGGCATTCATACTACTGCTTGGGTGGTGGAAGGCACTTGGCTTCATGTTTCAATGCATGCCAGTGTTCCGTAAAATAAGTCATGCAGTGCTTGCATAAAGACTGAGTTGGCAGCTAAATTAAACAGGATATACTTTGAAATGTGTCGTCTTGTTTTTTGGACTGGGGGGGGTCAGTACAGCAACAGCCTTTGCTTGATTTCTCTCTACAGTTAGTAGGCCATGTCCAAATGATGTTACAAAGCTATTATAATGCTGCAGTGAAGCCAGGCTTGAATAACTAACTGAAGCCTTAGTGATGTTTAGTTATTCTGCAGACTGGATACTTTCTAACAGTGTACTAATTGGATGCTAATTTGGAGGAGATCCCTTTTACTTCATTTCTGCAAGGTTAAACCTAAAAGTGAACATACTCTGGGTTCAGATAATCAAGCCTAGGGACAGACATTGCGCACAAACCAATGTAAGTAAGTGATCAAAAAACAGTTCAAATCTGTAATGCAATAGAAGTCCAGTGTGCATAAATTGCTTTCAGAATGGTTACATCCATCCAGGTTCATCTTAAAACTGTTGTGGCCAATTTTAGATTTAAATTGGTTTATTGAACTTCTGTCCCAGATCCCTTCCAGATTTGAGTTGACACTTGGTCCCCCAGGATGCTTTGCACCTCCCTTTGCAGGGTGGGCAGACTAGCCTTTGGCCAAGGTGTTTGCTCCAGCCAAGCAAGGAAGTGTACTCTAACACCTCCCTGGCTCCTGGCCTGAGCCACTGCAGGCATGTGGCTGCATTTCCAGAATCAGAAGTGAATGTCTTTGCTTATCAGTTCAATCTGTGCAGCCTAGACTAATCTATGAAGATTGAATTGATTTAGCCTTGGGCTTTTTGATCATCTTTACTTGGCCCAAATGAAGTCCCTGTATTTCTAGCCCTGGAGGGTGCTAGCTGACTTCAGTTTGTGTGGTTGTAACTTGGTTAAACTGAAGTGAAAGTTGAGAACATACCTGTGCTTCAAGATGCAAACTTACAAACACCTCGTTCTATGAGCACTCCCTTAAATCCAAGAAAATTAATTCAAGTGTATTCCAAACACTTGGTATAGTGTGAAAGGTTTTGTTGTTACCTTTACTACTACTTTTGCAGACTGGCAGGAGGCCTTTGCCTCCCTATCATTAACTCCTTGTTGTATTGCAGTTTCCAGGGAGGAGGCCTCGGCTGGATTGATAATGATGTGATCCCCCACCATTATGCGGCTTTTTGTTTTTATTTGTTCACTGGCTAGTGCAACATAAAGCTTTTCTTCCTCTTCCCCTGAACCGCCCCCAGCTCTATCACTTGTTCCTAAAGCCACGCATTGCTAAAAATGTGGACCTGAAACAGTGTACAGGCAGTCCTTGACATAAAACAGTTCAAATTACAATGTTTGTAAAATGACGCTCGGGTTTCGATTTGAAGTTTGGGCATGGGTTTCAACTTTACAATGCTGAATGTTGGATACAAGCTTCTGTGGAAGGGGAGGGGGGCAGGAAAGGGCTGTGGGGGGGCAGGCTGGGGCTGGAACGGAGTGGGGCAAATGTTGCCCAGCTGGGGCTGCGCTGGGCTCTAGGAGCAGGGGCTGTGTATTATGGGAGAAGCTGCAGCTTGTGCGGCTGCCCCTGCCACGGCGAAGCGGGCAGTTCAGGACTGTACCAGATGAGCTGTGGCTTGACCTGAGGCTTTTCCTGTGGTCATCTGCCTGCTCCACAGGCTGCCTCCGCTGGGGTGAGGCGGGCAGTGCCAGGACTGCACCAGACAACCATGGGAGAGGCCACAGCTCATCTGGCTCCCTCAGCTGCCTGCGCTGGGGCAAGGCAGGTGGCCGCAGGAAAAGCCACAGCCTGTCTTGCAGCTCCCACCGCTTGCCCAGAAGGTCGTGGGGGTTGGGGGGGGGGTGAGACACTACCCCCTGCCTCCCAGGTCTGGTCTATTTGCAATATACATGCATATAGACAAGTAATATAGCTACATGTATTTATTTTATGTAATTGAATACTATACGAAATTCTGGGTTATTTTGGGTGAAAGGGTATCAGGCCTTGGTTCAGAAACCAATCCTGCTTTTATAACATTGATGGGGAAAATTGGTTCTGAGTGGCAACGTTTCAACAAGACTCAGCTTTCAGGAACCAATTGTGTTTTATAAGTCTGAGGGCTGCCTGTATTAATAGGCCTATCCTCAGCACTAGGGGGATTTTGGCTTTTTGTAGTTGAGGAGGTAAGTGGTGTGGTGCAGTGTGGCCTACAGCAATAGGTCTCGTGTTTCAAGTGCACCCTGCATACTTGCTGTCTGCTTTTATGTTCATTTTGGGGTCTACCTTTAAACAGACTTGTGTAGGAAGACTAAGCAACCTTAAAGTATCATTATCAAGAGTCTCTAAAGCTAGGTTTTTGCAGGGGAGGGGTGTTGTTTGTTTTATCAAGGCCATAGTAATGGATCACTTTTATGTTCCAGTCTGTCTTTACCCTCTTCACTTGTCTGCTATATAGTCAACTTTGTTTTGTCTTCATTTGAATGCTACCCACTTCTAAAGTTGGATCTGCCTCTCCTCCCTATCTTGTTGCTCTTTGCTTATTAAAGAATGCAAATTTAATGACAGTTCACAACTTTTAGGACTGGGTAGATTGTGTAATATTTTCCTTAAACTAGCTGAGAGGAAGTTGCTTCCTTTAGTTTATCACTCTTTTCACAGACTCAGCGGTTCACATTGTTTGTCTTGCTGATCCGGTTAGGACAGTAAAGATAAGCCATTTCAAAATAGTGGGCTTTTTAAAAAAAAACAAAAAAAAAAAAAACAAACCAAAAAAACCCCCTTGTGCTGTTTACTGGTAAAGCCTAGATTAGACTGCAGCCAGAACAATGGCCAATTTAATTTTGTTTTACTGGCATGGCTGGTCCTTCACTTCATAGTTAGCAAAGCTGAGTTTATCTCTTAGTTCAGCAGCATAGCTGGCAGCTGTGTACAGACATACCCTATGTCAGACCTGGTTCAGACTAATTCCTGTGACACATCTCTAAACACAAGCTTGATGGCTGTACTGTTAAATTGTGTGCTTATTGGATTGGCACCGATTACAAGGGAAATGATATTATCACCTTGGCTATTGTAGTCCATAATATTTACCCATTTAATTATATCTTCTGGCCAAGGCCCTGGATGCATGGGTTCCCTTGGAGAAATGGTGGGTTTCCCCTTGGAGGTGGGCAGCATTCTAGCCTGCAAGGGGTCCTGTTTGGAGCTGTCTGAAGTGGGATGCAGGGGGCACAGTCACGCACGTGCACATGGCCAGGAATACAGTGGAGCAGCTCCTTGCAGGTAAGTCTGTGGGGATGGGGGAGCAGATCAAGGCCCCCACAGGGAGGGAGGGAGTGGGGCAGGAGTTGGGGCTGGAGGCACTGCCCAGCCAGGGTAGTGCATGGGACCCTGGCGCCAGGGCAGGACAAAGCTATGGATGGTTTGTCTGGGGGCGAGGTGTGGGGAGGGGGCAGCTCCCTGCTGCTGTGCATATCCCCTGGGGAAAGGGGGGAAATGGGACATGCCCTGCCCCAGACTTATGTGCAGGGCAGATGTGGGCTGCTTGCTGTGAGCTTGGGGTTCCCTACTCTGCTGCCTTTCCTCAGGAGCCCTGTACCATCCACGTGTCCCCTGCCTGCCTGACAGCAGTGGTGGCAGCAAGTTGTGCCCTGGGCTGCCAGGCAGGCGGGGTGGGGTGGGGTGTGCATTCGGTGCAGGGATTGCATGGCAAAAGTAGCTTGGCGGAAAGCCCCAACTCCACAGCAAATGGCTTGCATCTGCCCTCACCCCACTCAGTTCTGCTCTGCTTAAGCATCCTCATATTTAAGAAATGGTGGCAGTGATGCTTGAACTAAAACTCATTCAAATTTTAGTTCAGGTGCCCCTACCACCACTCTTTAAGCACTAGGACACTGATGCATGTGATGTAGGAGCATGCCAGAAAAAGCTTATTTCATGTCGTTTTAGCTTAAAATGCTGTGCATTATTACTAAATATCGGTTATCAAATCTGCATTGGCCTATAGGATTGGTTAATAATTGGTCATCTAGCTGCCAAGAAGGTCTTTATTGGTGCACCCCTACTTTGATAGATTCATATATTGTAAAGTTAGAAGGGATTACAATGGATCATTGTGTCTGACCTCCTGCCTCGGCAGGAAAGAAGACTGAGGTCGAATGACCCCAGCCAGGTGACTGTCTGTCTAACCTCTTCTTGAAGACCTCCAAGCCAGGTGATAGCACCACCTCTCTTGGAAGCCCACTCCAGATCCTGGCCACCCTTACTGTGAAATTTCTTCCTAATCTAACCTAAATCCACTCTCAACTAGTTTACACCCATTATTCCTAGTCAGTCCTTGGGGCACCTTAGTAAACAGCTGTTGACCTCCCCTAATAAATTTATAGGCAGCCACAAGATCTCCCCTCAGCCATCTCTTGTGAAGGCTGAAGAGATTCAGCTCTCTCAACCTTTTTCCCCCCCCTTCCCCCATAGGTTCTATCACGAAGGCCACTAATCATGCGAGTTGCCCTCCTCTAGACCCTCTTGAGATTCCCTGTGTCCCTCTTGAAGTGCAGCGCCCAAAACTGGACACCAGTACTCCAACTGCAGCCTGACCAGTGTCTCATAGGGGAGGAGCATCACCTCCTTTGATCTAGTCACCTGCTAATGCATGACAAGGTGCGATTGGCCTTGTTGATGGCCTCGTTACACTACAGTTATGACTCCAAGATCCCTCTCTGCCTTGGAGCTGCTGAGAAGGACATTCCCCAACCTATAGGTATGCTGGAGGTTCCTTCTTCCCAGGTGGAGTACCTTACATTTATCTTTTATTAAATTGCATCCCGTTTCTCTGCCTGTTGATCCAACCTGTCCAGGTCAGCCTGAGTCTGCTCCCTGCCCTCCACTGTACTAACTTTGCCCCATAACTTGGTATCATCAGTGAACTTGGAGAGGGTGCTCTCCACATCCTCATCCAAATTGCTGATGAAGATATTGAATAATACTGGTCTGTGGACCGAACTCTGTGGGACCCCAGTGCCCACCTTCCTCCAGGCCAGGTAAAACCATCCACTACCACTCTCTGGGTGCAGTCCCTAAGCCAGTTGGCCACCCACCTGGCTGTAGGCATCTACTCTGCAGTCTGCTAGCTTCCCAATGAGGATAGGGTGCAAAACTGTGTCAAAGGCCTTCCTAAAGTTTAGGAAGATGACAACAGCCTCAGTTCCCACATCCAGGCAGTATGTGACCTGGTCATAAAAGGCTACAAGGTTTGTTGGGCAGGATCTACCTGCAACGAAGCCGTGCTGGTTTCCCCTTGGCATTGTTTCCCTGGCTGGGCCTGCACAAATGTGTGCTTTGATTTATTTTGTCTAGCATTTTCCCAGGAATAGAGGTAAGAGTGACTGGTCTAAAGTTACCTGGCCCATCCCTTCTCCTTTTCTTGAAAGTGGGCACCACATTTGGCCCTTCTCCAGTCCTCGGGGACCAGGCCAGAGCACCACGAGTGCTTGAACCGCTGTGCCAGTGGCTCAGCTATAAGACTGGCTAATTCTTTCAATTCTTTCAGCCGCTGTGGATGGAGGTCATCCAGGCCTGCTGACTTGTACCCATCCAGCCTCTCCAGGAGCTCCTTAACTGTTTCAGAACTAACCGTAGGTGAACTGGTGCCATGTGGATGTCCATCAGTGATTGAGGTGGGGGAATTGGCTTGGTCAGTACATGGAAATACCGAAGCGAGGAACTCGTTCACAATACTCGAGCAAAGAACTACTTGTGTTAGACTTGGGAGCCAATTTTGTTGAAGTGAGTTTTAGTATCCCAATAGTTGCTGTCTGGTAAGGAACCATTGGCCCTGCATTGGTTCACTACAGTTGCAGTTCCCTTTGGGTGTTTATATCATGGTTCCTGGCACTGCACAGAACTGAATGCTTTTAGGAGTTATTTGTGGGGTGGGGAGAAACAACTCATTATTGGGGGTTGCCTTTTCAGATGGCTACTTTGGGTAGTGCTAATGAAACAAATGGCTTAAAACTGTGAATGTCACTTGTCTGAACTGTTGCTCAAGACCAGAATCTAATTTGGACTGTATCTGGATCAACTGGGTGGTACATCAGTCACTTCCAAGTGGATTAGGGAGCCAAGACTGCTTCAAACCAGCATTGGAAATGAGGTTCTCTGTCTTACAGGAACTGGAACATGCAGCTTGAAAGAAGCTTGCACTTCATTAATTCAATGCAAGCAAAAAGTGCATTCAACTCATGCCTTGCTGCTTTAGTAGTCACAAGACAGCTGACAAAGTGTGTGTTGTCATACTTGTGTAAATGTTGCTGTTATGGGGAAGTGAGCTCTCTTGGGTTTTGGTGTAGAATGGCTGGTTGTAAAAAGCTTTCTTTGCCTTATCCTGTGATCGTAAGAGGGGATGCAAAGCAATGACTCAGATGCTTCTTCTTTACCCTTCCATGGAGTGAATGGCAGGGGAAGTATTGATTTGTGTGGTGCTGATTTTAATACCTCAATTTGGCATGCTCATCTGTGGTAGATCAGACAAACTATGGATGACAATCTTCAGCTGGCCAGGCCTGTGACACCTAGCTGTACTGGTGGGGTAGCGGGGGGTGGAGATATATTATGCTGGTACCTCAGCCTGAAGCATGCTGTCAGGAAAGCTTTCTCTTCTGTTTTTATTTTGTAAATAAATGGAGGACTTTCTTCAGGGCAGTCCACTATTATGCCTTGGATAAGCTTTGGCTTGCAAGGAGGATCTTCAGTGCCAAGATGAGTCTCATGCAGTCTGTATTTAGGTTGTCATCTTTTTCTTTTTCCCTCAAGCATGGTGGCTGTGCATGATGTACGGCACTAGTTATTAGATGGGTTCTTGCCTTGGAAAAGAGCACTTTTTGGTTTTGTGAAACCAATATCCAGATCTCCCAAGAGCAAAACTTTTGATTTAACTTCTGTCTGCTATTTGCTCATCCCTTCTCTTTCTCTTGCACTGTGGGGTAAAATCTTAGATCTGTAAGAGCCTTTATTATTCTAATGGCTTAAGTATAGCTTTCTTTCCTGAAAGACTCAGACAGCCTGTTGGCTAATTCACTAGCTCTGTCACCAAGCTTTATGTTGTGACCTTAGGTAAATTGCTTCAGGTCTGTCAGGTTTCCCTTGCATTCTCATTTGCCTCTCCAAGGATGCAAGCTCCCAGAAGCAAGGGACACTGAAAAAAGGTGGCCTGTAGCACTATGGGTACTTGAACTTGGTCAGACCTGAGGCATCTGCAGGCTAGTAGAATACAGATGATGACTAAAGCTGGCTGAGTGCTCGAACGCATGCTTGCAAGAGCTTCTACTTCCAATATCCAGCCACTAGTAACTTGCTACACAGGAATTGGATGTGCCTTTCCTGCCTCTTTCCTGGTGGAGAATACTTTTTGCTAAATGCTTTGTGTGCTTCAGGCCACTGAAAATAAGCTACACATGAGGGACGCCACTTATCTTCTAAATAAGAAGCATCAAGCAGTAAAGCACTACTTGCCTAAGCAAACTTCTTAAATGGGGGAAGCCAGGTGGAGAGAGAAACGGTTATAGGTTCTTACTGAAGTAGAAAGAGGCATCTTAACTTGTACTGCTGTATAACTTAAGTTATTCCACCGTTTAGGAAAGTCTGCTATGGATGCCCTAGCTTGGGCTAAAAACCCCACTCAAATTGGAAATTTTAACCTAAATTTGCACATTGGATGTTGGAACGTTTTTGAGAAGCACCTTGGAATCCAACAAATCGTTCTTTTTAGTTTTATTTTTCTATTGCAACAGCTTGCATGAATGAAATTGCATCCCTTCTCAGTACCTGAGATGCTCTTGATTCGCCATCTCTTCTTGACAAGAACTGCTCGGTTCTTGTCTTCTACACAAGAGCCTGCCTGTCTCTAGGATGGGGAAGGCCCTTTTTGAGAAGTAGGAAGTGGGGATTGCATTGCTGGAACTTCATTGAGGGCTGTGACCCAGGGCCCAGTCTCTTAAAAAGAGGAGAACCTCTGGAACTGATGGGAATACCCCATGGTAAGATACAGGGAGATGGGAAGTAACATAAGGAGAAGTCGTCATCGGTGTGCGAGAACGATGTTGGACAGCTTAAGAGATGCTTCTGTGGCGGGAAGAGAATGGGCAGGAAAAGAATCTCCCTACGTGGCTTGCTATTGCTCTGTTTGGCCAAATGTCAAGATGCTTCAATGCTTCCTTTGCTTTGCAAAGGTGGGCTTGATAGGCCATGCACCACAGCTCATGCTAAAGATGCAAAGTAGGCAAGCTGTGCAACTGTTTCAAGGGATGGGGAGGATCCCTTCCCTTATCACTGCCAAAATGCATTGAAACTTCAACTGGAGCTTTGATTTTTCTGGACCTGTAAAATCTTCAGCTTTGGCACAAACTACTATTTGTTTACTTTTTTCCCCCGTCCTTCCCTCCCTCCCTAAACATATTTTTAATGAAGATAGTGCCTTGGTTTGTATGCTAGCTTTTGTTTTGGCTTCTTGTGAGGTCCAAGATGGGGCTTGGTATTATGGAGTTCCAGACTAGACTAGAAAATAGCTGAATTACTGGCTAATATCTTGGAAGATACTTCAGCAAGCTTACATGTCCACGTCTTCCATACCAAAATTAAATAATTGACAAAGATTGGGCTGTCGCTCCAGTTCATTGATTGCAACAGAAACTAGAACAGAAGCTCTTCAGTTCTCCTATAAAAAGGAGCACATACTTCAAAACCCTTCATAGGTAGCACTGGCTCTCAACTAGCTGCCTGTTTTGGAGAGTCTGCAGTGGGAAGACTTGTAGCTCCTGTATGGTTCATACAAAACATAATCAACTGTAACTAGAAACGACATTTCTTTAGTTGTCTGTGTAGTCATGGTGTCATTCTTATGGGGGCATGTTTGACCTGCAAATAGAGCCTGCCCTGTGTCTTCTCTGTGCCTGTCTTCAAGGTTATCTGTTAACTTCTTTTTCAGCTGAGGGCTGTGTCTGTGGACCTGAATATTGATCCTTCCCTCCAGATTGATATCCCAGATGCTCTGAGTGAAAAAGATAAAGTGAAGTTCACAGTACATACTAAGGTAACTTTTATCTCCACCAGTTACTTTACCATGACCTTTGGATGCAGTTAGGGAAAGGGGATTCTTTTGACATCCTTGCATATAATGTAACAAATTTGCTTACAGATCTGAATTTGGCTTGCTCAAGTAAAAGCTTGCCCTGTCAATATGGTATCTGCATATTTTTAAGCACTAGCCTTCAAATTCTAGGCTGTGAAATTTGGATCAGAACTCTCTAAATGTCAGATGTGCAACTGACTCTCGTTGAATTTGCAGATGGGTGGACTCTGCTCTTGGCTCAGGCACAAGTAGAGAGGAAACTGCAATGGACTTCAAAGGGTTTTTGGGGGTTCTTCAACATTAATGCTCTATATTTAATAAAGCAATTTGGATCTTCTTTAATAATGAAGATGGGTCCCCTTTTACATGGAGATGACTTTGGCACAAGTTTTACTAGGCTAAATGACTGGCTTGCTCTGGCAGGTAACATGTACTCCTAGGGTCAGTGTAAACTTGCTAGCAGTAAGATTTCTAGATCTTTTCTCTTCTCTTTCAGACCACGCTGCCAACTTTTCAAAGTCCCGAGTTTTCTGTTACAAGACAGCATGAAGACTTTGTGTGGTTACATGACACGCTCTCTGAAACTGAAGACTATGCTGGACTTATTGTAAGTGGTGTCTAATGCAATCCTAGACAAAATACCATGGTAAAATCAGAGATGAAGTGCTGATGCTGAATCTGTTTAAACAAGAATACAAGTAGCATGTCCTGGCTCTGGTCTCTTATAACAACTGAAACCCTTTGAGCTATATCCTATCCTTGCATTCTGGAAGCTGATGGGCTAGAGAGCCAAAGTTAAATTGGAGACCTATACCCATTCCCTTCTTGTATCATTCCTGGTCCTGTAAATGCCTCTTTTTGAAAGAGCTATCTGTGTACCATTCTGACTCACAGGTATAATCAAATTCCCAAAACACTTCAGGGATATTTGCTGGAATAACTAATGAAGAGCCACTATGTGCCAATTTTTAGATTGGCACAAGACTTTTGTGGATGAACCCACCTACTTCCATTAACAAACAGCACTTGTCAAAACCTGGGCATCAGGGCAGTAGACTCCAGAGCTCCTCTGAAACCTTCATTACATAGTGAATAGTAGCTGCTACTAATGCAGGCTCTTTTGGCTAGATACCTCCAGCACCCTCAAAGCCTGACTTTGATGGTCCCAGAGAAAAGATGCAGAAGCTTGGGGAAGGGGAAGTGTCTATGACAAAAGAAGAATTTGCCAAAATGAAGCAAGAACTGGAAGCGTGAGTACATGAGTCTTTGACTCAACTTTTTTGGTATGATGTGTCTAGCGGACCAACTTGGTGTTCTGTCCTGTAGGATGCCTATACTCTAAATCCCGTGGTTTATCTTTTTGCACATTAAAGGTGTTTTTATTGGGTATTATGCCTTGTAGCTAAATAGAGATGGGGGGGGGGGTTAGACATGTCTTTCTAGAGGCCTTAAAGAGTAGCTTAGACTCGCATTTACCTGGCATGGTTTGGATAGGGGTGATCCTACCTTGAGCAGAGAGCAGATTGGATCTCGAGGTACCCTTCAGCCCTCCATAGTCTGACTAGTATAACTCTCTGGCTCACTCCACCTTGGGGTGGCAGGTTGCAAAACTGAAGCACATCACTCTTATAGACTCTAAACCCACTTTTAGATGCAATGTCTCCATGAATCTATGTGCACTTGAAAAATTACAATAAATATGTATAGAATCCATTCAACAGAATAATATCTAGTAAAAGAATACCTTTTTATGCACTGAAAACAGTATAGTGTGTGTCCCTATTAAGTCTGTGATCTGGCTATCTTCCAGGGAGTACCTTGCTGTCTTCAAGAAGACTGTATCGTCTCATGAAATTTTCCTTCAGCGAATTTCTTCTCATCCTGTGATCAGCAGAGATCACAATTTCCATGTTTTTCTAGAGTATGACCAGGATGTAAGGCCTCTTCTTAACTTCCTTTAATTTTTAATGTTAGAAATAATTATTTTCCTGGCACATGACTAGAAAAATGCCAAACTTGTAATTTTTTTTTTTTTTTTTTGGGGGGGTGGGGTGGGGAAGCACTATGTACCCTGTGGTATTGTATGACATTTATTTTTCGTGTAATGGCAACCTCCTCTTCTCAGAAGTGGTCCCTTAAGATGTGGCAGAAGCTTAGTAAGCAATTTTTGAGAGGTCTGGCTCTAGCAAGGAAGCTGGTACACCATAGCCTAGAGAAACCTGTCTGTGGTGTAGGGTGACAAAAACAACCCCAAAACTGCAGTTGAGGAGGGAACTCAACAAATATCTCCTAAATAGGTTTGTTGCATTTAGTACAGAGTACCTAAGTACACTCAAAATAATCTGAAACATCCCCTACAGAGAAGGGAAGACTGTTCATTGTGAAGTAGTAAATATCTGTGGTAACAGGCCCTTGCTTACAAGAAAGAAAGCGTCTTTAACTTTATCTACTTAGAATACTGATCGTTTTTAAAAACAACCCTCTCCCTCCCCCACAAAACAAAGCTTAAACCTCACAAAGTGTCCATTACAGAAGCTATTTTGGGCTGCATTTCTAAAATCTTCTGGCATACTTTTTTTGTTTTTAGCTAAGTGTCCGGAGGAAAAATACAAAAGAAATGTTTGGTGGCTTTTTAAAAAGCATGGTGAAGAGTGCTGATGAAGTCCTCTTCTCTAGTGTGAAGGTAAGATGCTATTCTCCCTTTCCAACAATAGATAAACTCTGGTGTGAGTGGGGAGTGTAGATTCTCCTCCTCCTTCCCACCCAAAACAAAACAAACTCCTTTTAGCTTTAAAGAATTGATCTCTGAGTACTGGGTTGTCTATCAAAACAGAACTGTCTGGCTAGAATGTTACTGGCAAGCTTGGATGAAAGGGATTATTAATCTTTGGCTCAAGGATAAAAATACCAGAATTTAGTGACCAGTAGGTCAAATAGTTCCTGACTCTAGTCTTTTAAAAAAAAAAACAAAAAAAAAACAACAAGCAAACAAAGTTGCTGCTCTTTTCCTATTGAAACAATTACCCAGTGGTAGCTACAACTAAAAAGGTAAAAATAAACTTTTGTGATCATGGCAGTACTGTTAGAGAAGTCAGAACCTGCAACTCCAATCTACAGGTTTTGGTGGTTTTGTTTTGTTGTTTGTTTTTTTTTCCTTGTAGATCTAAAAGCACTTTCAGTCTTGAGAACCAGCTTGCCAGGGCTAATAGTACAATAGACTGTAACTCAAGCTACAGTTTAAAACTTGGTTGGGATAATTTTATAGTTCAAGGACCGTTTACAGTGCCTCAGATCACCAAGTGACTAACTCGGGTCAAGACAGGAGTGGACGTTCCAGGGTACCAATCTGACTGCCTTTGGTCAAGGCTTATACATCATTACTTAATGACTGAATGTGCCACAGCTTTAAGGACTTGCCTTGGAACTATTACCCAGTTTCAGACATGGGTAATAGTTTTAATGGGGTATTGGAATGACATTCAATGGCTTCCTTTTAGACTCCAATCCTATTTTATGAAAGCCATTTGATTCTAAGGGAAGAACCTTGTGATGTATTTTTAGGCATATCAAACAAGTAAGGGAGTCTTCTCTAAAATGCTAGCAGAGGTCTATCTTAATTTGCAATGCAAACAGCATTAATCCCAGCTATTGAAGGATCTGACCCAAAATTAGCACATGGCACAAACACCATTATGTTTTGGGGCATGTCACAAATGTCTTAGTGTACTATTATGGCATGTAGTGGCTCATTGGAAAGCCCATGTTCTGCTGTATTGGTTTGTCACCTCCAATTTTTTTTTTATAATTTTAGCTGGACTTTAGTTGAGGAAAGGGAGGGGGTAGAACTGCGAAGTCTCTTGCCATTGTGACTACAGCAATAAGAATTGCCATGGCTAGGCACCAGTAGAAAGGGTTGATTTTCTTGCATGTAGTGGGGAAATTGACTCCTGTATAACAGAGGCATCCAAGACCAACAGCCCATCGGGAGTCTTCTTTAGAATGCAGGTTCACCAGAACAGGACTTGCTCAGTAGCCTTCTACAAATTCAGAGCATCCTTCACTAAAGGGTGGCCTTTGTAAGTGGCCACTTCTGTACTCCAAAAGTGCTGAGGCATCCAGGTGAATTATTTCTCTCCTATTAATTGTAAACTAATACTTGTTAACTGGAGAACAGCCTTCTCACATGAACCCAACCTTTGATGGTTATTCCAGTGGTACTGTCAGACCTTAGAGGTTGGTTTTCCCAAGTTTCATTTGAAATCTGAAATATGCTCTTGAGGAAAGGATGATGTGCTCACTGAATTAGTGCTTGCAGGTACATAGTCATTCACAAAAATAGCCATTGCTTACACAACAACTGAAGTCTTCACTTTGAAGACTACTGCTCTTTGAAGCCTTAATTTGAGCTGCTGAGACTAATGATGTACAAACTGTACCTTCCATGTCCTAATGCAAGTTTGTTGTTTTTTTTCTAGTAAGGTTCTAAGGAACAGGCCATCAGATGGCACAACTGTGTACATCTAAAGATTATTTGAATTTCAAATTTTTTCTAAATTTTCTTTGCCATGGCAATTTACTCATTTCTCTTAATTTTTAGCTGTCTAAAGACCTGGTGGTGTTAAAAAAAAAAACAACAAAAAACAAACAAAAAAAAAACAAAACGGACCAACTATGCAACCAAATAGTTGGATATAAGAAAATGACCTTGTTCCAGTTGGCCTGGGGAGAACAAAACCACTCCCATATGTAGTGTGTAAGGCTTCTTCTAAAAGCTGCATGGATATGTATCAAAAGAAAAGTTTAGTCCCATGGATCCTTCAGGTCTGTAAATGAAAGAATTTTGTAGAAAATAACTGGTAGGTTTCATTTATTTAGTCTCCAAAGGGAAGGCTAGAAATGTACAGCCACACCTATGTACAGTGACAATTTGTATCTACACAAAGGCAAAGGTTTGGTCTCATTTTGAATATCTACTAAATGCAATGGCTGCTAAGGCTCCGTAATAACTAATTTTTTTTATTTATTTGTTAAAAACTGTTTTTTTGTTTGTTTTTTTTTCCCCCAGGAGGTAGATGACTTCTTTGAGCAAGAGAAGACTTTCCTTGTGAACTATTATAACAGAATCAAGGATGCATGTGCAAAAGCAGATAAGATGACAAGATCTCATAAAAGTAAACCTTTGTTTTAAAGGCTCTTCTGAACAGACTTGCTGGTGCTTAGAGATGACACTAAAAAGTGCTGTCTGTCTTGACAGATGTTGCAGATGACTACATCTACATCTCTGTTTGTTTGAACAGCCTGGCACTGGAGGAGCCAACAGTCATCAAAAAGTGAGGATTTAATTGAACATTTTTTTTTTTGGCTTGCTAATAAGCTCCAGAAGCCTAATCCTGTATTTAAAAAGCCAACAAACTGAATCTTAGTTCCCAGTCTCCCTTGTTTGCTAATATCTGGCTTGGTAGACTGACATAAGTTCTGAACACCATACCGAGGACTTGATTTGATAAACTCAAATGTTCAAGTCGGACTGGGGCTGTATAAATTGTATCTTGCAGCATGTGGGGCTTGTTGATGTATCCAGCTTCCACCTTGGAGCAGTGGTGGAGGGAATGGAATAAGCAAGACCTGTGTTCACCCAGTGGATTCTAGAGCTGCTCCAACAGCCACACAAGCAAGCTGCTGCCCTGCCACTGGAGGTGTGGGTCATCTGGCCTACAAGAAGTTCTGTAGTCCAGGTCTGGCCCAAAGGACAAAATAGATTGGACAGACTTGCAGTAAATCAGAGCCAAATTCTAGTTTTAAGACTTGAGCTGTAAGATTTACAGGATTTCTAGCCAGGATTCTAGTTGGCTTTTCTGCAACTAAAGTTTCTAGCCTGTACAATGGCCACTGTTCATGGTGATAGCAGCTCGTGGTATACTGTTGCCATCCCTGCTTGGAACTCATCTTTACTGTAACAAAGCTAAAATATTGGGCTGCTGACCAATTAATTTTTTTTGGGGGGGGGGGGGGGCATTGCAGGGTGGTAGGAATGGTGCATGCCCCCATTGTGTTAGCTTGATCCAGGTTTGCCTGGTGCCTGTAACTCATCTGCTTCAACAGGGTGCTTTGGTTCTTATAACTGACTATTGGAGAAAAGCCCTGCTGAAGCATGAAGATGCTGGGTGAAACTAACATTTTGCCTCTTGTGGGCATGTGTATGCTTAGCATGGTGATGCTCCAAGGTCTGAGTGTGTAATAAGTAGCCTACCTGATATGGAAACAACAGATTCCCAAACACTTCCTGGACATGTCATCCAGGAGATGACAACTTTTTTTTTAAAGCACTTTTTGTGTATCTCTCTTTTTAGGTACTTGCTGAAAGTTGCTGAACTCTTTGAAAAACTGAGGGTGAGTTCCCTTCAAATAACCCTATACTTAAATCTAGGTGTTTTTGTCTTGCATCACTACTATCTAATCTTCTCTTCTGCAGAAGGTAGAGAGTCGTGTTTCGTCTGATGAAGATTTAAAGCTGTCTGAGTTACTTAGATACTACATGGTTAACATAGAAGCAGCAAAGGTGAGCTCTCTCTTGTGCTGTCAGTTACTGAACTCTAATATTGTAACAGACTCTTCATCAAAAGTAGGTGGGCATAGATTGAGAATCCTTTGTAATTCTACTCTCAAAGGTGGATGGGTGCTAATATGAAAAATGGGGATACATACCTTTTTTAGTGTTGAGGGTCCCTTCCAAGTAGTTCTTGCCTTCAGAACTGGGTAAGAATACAGCAGCCAAGGTATTGGGTTCCTAATTGGAGTAAATTCTATTTTAGACCTTACATAACTTTTTTTTAACCCAATTTTGTGAAGTTTAAACAGAATTCAAGCCTCATATTTCAAATTGCTTGCTTGCCTTAGGTACCTCTGTGCCAACTGTCGTAATGACCTGAAGGAGCAATTGGTAAAGTGCTTGCTATTTCATGATTCATCTCAATGAGAACACAAAAGTAGACTCTATACTGACTTTATCCTGGATTTGGTGTAATAATAGACCTGCATTTACTGGGGAATATCAAATTGGATATTCCAGTAGTTTGTCTGCTAGGATCTTCCACAGACAAAGCAAACCTTGCTGGTCAAGATTCCATTCTAAGTGGTACCCACTTGGTCATCTTCTTTCTATATGAAGGGCATCTCTGGGTAGCACAATACATAAGATTCCAGTTGATCCATTTTAAAGCTGTCTGAATTCAAACTTGTCAAGCTATATAAAGTTAAGACCATATATCAGGCTTTAAAGGACTAACACTGTGCCCTACACAAGGTCCTGTAATTCAGTGTTTCCCAACCAGTGTGCCATGGCACAAGTGTGCAGTCAGAAATGAACAGGTGCTGTGGAATTTTGCCATGGCAATGACCTATGATAGGTGGGGGGGAATGCCTTAACAGGTGTGCTGCAGAAACAGTTTCTTAATGTAAGTGTGCCGTGGCCTGGAAAAGGTTGGGAAACACTGCTGTAATTCTCTAAATTCCTAGATCAGCACTAACATCTGAAGATTAGACTATCAGGGGCAGGTTGGATTTGATATAAGTAGCTGGTCAGGAAGCCTCAGTGGCTGTCTACAAAGTGCATTCTTGTTTGATATCCTTTATGTGGGGGCTGAGAAACGCTGGCGGGATGGGGCTGCTGATGGAGTGGAATTGAGGTGCTAGACACTCAG
The DNA here is from genome assembly GCA_030014935.1 of Caiman crocodilus. Classification (NCBI taxonomy): domain Eukaryota; kingdom Metazoa; phylum Chordata; order Crocodylia; family Alligatoridae; genus Caiman; species Caiman crocodilus. The sequence goes on along the minus strand of JAGPOW010001296.1, from coordinate 1,995,046 downwards.
GTTTGTTGAAAGCCAAAAAACCTTTACTTACAGTCCTTAGGCTGTAGGCACGTTCCTTGAAGTTACAGAATTTAAACAGGAACACAGGCACACAGAAGCTCACACTCACGCAGGGTATGGGGCGTCGGATGATTCCAGTGTGGCGTCGTCGTCGGTTGATCAAGCCTCCTTTGTGGCTTGGAAACGCACGCGGGGATCTCTCCTCGTGTGTCCGAGCACTCCTCTGGTTTGGGCAGGCATCACCCAAGCCTTTTATTCGGTCAGCAAGCCAATTGTCGACTGACATATTTGCATAATTTACCATGAGCCAATTGCAAGCATGCACTCGGTGGCGCAGCTGCAAGGTTTTGGTGGGCTCTAACTGTGTACTGAAACTTTCCTGCGCTAGAGGGGAAAATGCCTGCATCCATGCTTGCAATGTGCTCAACACAGCTGTGCTGAGGCATCTCTAACTTTTGCACAGACACTTTATTCATTTAACTCCTTCTAACATTGCACTTTTTAGAGAACAGTGTAAGGGCTTGACTGTGTATACACTAACTTGCAGAGACAACAGGGCTGATGGGTGGGTAATTGGGTCTTATCTCATCTCCATATACTACTGTTAACAAGGATGTTACCTCCGGAGACAACATTCTCTCCTTATGTTGTTTGTGGTCAAAAGCTTGTAAAGATTTGGTTTTTCCAAATATTTAGTTTGGTCAAAAAAAATCATATCTACTCAAAGAACCTTGTCTGCCTATGATCTCTCAAATCCACAGTTTAATAACTGAAACTAAGCATCACAGAGGGATCTTCTAGACTGAGCAGAGTCTCATTGGGTAGAGTGACTTTCTTTAATCTCTACTAATCTGTAGAGGAGCCTCCTGGGGATCCCATAAGATTGGGCCTCTAATGTAGTCCATGGCTGCTTATATCCTATTTATAAAACTTTTTTAGAAGGTTACATGAATATATTGTCTCGCATAGAATATAACTAGAAGCTATAATCCCTATTCCATGATGTCTTTTAAATTTTAAGATGTGTTTAAAGCTCAAGCTATATATACATCTTGGCTTTTTTTTAAAGCACCTTTAACAAAAAAAAGTAAAATCCAATGCATTTTTTAATCTATTTTTTAAAATGCTGATCTTTATCCACCTTGGTCAAGGAATAGCATCGATGGTTTTAACAGGACCTTCCTTCTCCAAAAGGAGGATGCTTGAAGCAGGGAGGGCAGCTCATGGGGCTGTGGGGTTATAGATATTTCTTCCTTTGATACAGAAGATAAAGCTAGCTTTAAACAGAATTATGACTTAAAAAAAAAAAAAGTGCACACCTACCCTAGAGCCCCTAAAATAACAAAGTAAAGCTCTCCTCTTAATCTAAAAAGCCTGGAAGTGGCTTTGCTTGGAGTCAGGATTTAAGTACTTGCCTTGTAACGGTGATATCCTACTTTGTTTTGGGTTTTTTTAGGATCTCTTGTACAGGCGTACTCGGGCTCTTGTTGAGTATGAGAACTCCAACAAAGCTCTGGATAAAGCTAGATTAAAAAGCAAAGATGTCAAACAGGCAGAGGCACATCAGCAAGACTGTTGTCAAAAGTTTGAGAAGCTTTCAGAGTCTGCAAAACAAGGTACAACATCTTACTAACTGCACAACTTATGAATACTTTGCATTCTTTCTCAGGTCTCTATTAGAAAGTACTTCTCCACAGTTGGTATCTTGGTGCTTGATGTCCCAATCCTCAACTTTTTCTCTTTGGGTCTCCAGGTTTGCTTTTGAAGGTCAGAGTTTGCAATGGCTTGACAATCACGCAGGCTGCTTCCATGCAGGCACTTACTTTTCATTGAAGTCACCACTACTCTAAGCTAAATAGCTACCTTCCCAGGTCTGAAAGCTACAGCAATATAGAAGCATAAAGAATTCCCTTCAGCAGGCCTGTCTTGCATCAGTGTCTGGGGTGAACTTTCCTGTTCCTTAGATGCAGGCAAGGTGGTTAATTTAAATTTCTGAACTAAACTTTAGGTATTTTTTTGGAACAACAAAGTGGCCATCTTGGTTCAGAAGCAAGGTGCATATGGACAAACTACAGCCATTTGCATAAGCAAGGGGTTTGCCTAATGGAAAGAGGCTAACGCCTTCTGACCAGATGTGTGATCCTGCTAGTCTCCTGCATAGTGTTGTTGTTTTTTTTTTTTCCTCTTCCTCCTTTCCTGCCCCCCCTCCTTCCTATAAGGCCTTTAGCTAGAAGGAACATCTCGCAGGAGGGCCCTGATCAGCTAGATGCTACCTGATCATCCATGTTCCTTATGCTGCCAGACTACGTTCTGATCCAACAGCATGTATAGGGCTGCAGTCTTTCCAGATCAGTATTACAACTCTAGCATTTCATTCTTCTGGGATGCTTCCTCAAGTGAGGTTTGGCAGGAATTGACTTGCTCTGAGGTCTAGGTGCCAGTTAGGGTCCAGGTCTCCAAATAAAGCTTTTGATAATACATGCTTGCCCTTATTTACTGCCACTACCTTAGAAGTGAATGATAATGCTTTCTCCATTTTGTCTCTTTAGAACTGATCACCTTCAAACAAAAGAGAATAGCAGCCTTCCGTAAAAACCTAATCGAAATGACAGAACTGGAAATAAAGCATGCAAAGGTAAGTGATCTCTTGATGTGAATCACTATAGCATAGTTACAGTGGAATATACTTTTAGCTAGCACCATTGTGATGGGAGGACTTGCTTTCCCTTTTTGAAGCTAGGAAACTAAATGCTCAGTCAAAGTTAAGCTTTCCAATATTCTGCTTTGGTAAGGAAACCAGACTCTCAAAGTATGCTAGCAGCATGTGGCATTTTATTTTTGTTTCTGTATTAACTGGGAAAGTCCATTGAGGTAATTTGGTAGCTTTGGTTAGAGTTCAAATGGAGTGCACAACCCAAAGCTTATACCTCACAGCTGTCTAGCTAAGCTGTTGGCTCACTTTAGTAGTATATTTGGGTTTTTTTGTTTGGGTTTTTTTTCCTCCCTGACAATGAGGGAGATATTGTATACTTTGTGCAATATCCTTCATATACAAGACGACATACTTGAAGGATGGTTGTACAGCCTTTATTCATATTGGCACTTTTTTGCTTGCCTCCTGCAACATCTTCTTAGCTTGGTATGCATGTTTTACTATCACAAATCCCATATTGAAAATGAGCCTCTGTCTACAAACATAAAAATACTAATACTTATGGGGTTTGGGATAATTGCATGTACTCATGCTTTAACACTGAATTTGTTGTCTTCCATTCCAGAACAATGTCTCTCTCCTGCAAAGTTGCATTGACTTGTTCAAGAACAACTAAGACACCTTATTCTGCAAATGTGAAAAAGCATCAATTGCACTCAATGGCCATGGGGAAATTCATATTTAGCTTAACTCCTCTTAAGTTCCAATATTTGGTCTTCTGGACACTTGACTAATAATTAACCATGTTGATTGACACCGATATTGGCTTCCATGGTATAAATGAAAGCTGGATTGCATATGAATTACTTGGATGTAGCTAACCTCCTGTTGAGGTACTTGCACTTAAAGTGAGTGCCAAGGACAAGAACTAGAGTCCAAAATGTTGATCATGTGTTCATCTGATAATGGAGATAATTGATTTCTCCCCCCTCAAAGGGTGAAACTTCTGTCAGTATATTGGAGCTGTCTGCAGAATGTCAAAAGTAGGAATGGCTTATGTAAAAATTCCCCAAGTAGTTTTATAAATTAATATCCTAACATTCCACTTGGGCAGATTTCTACTACAATATATTTTGGATTTCTATAACTACATTCATATTTGTACAGTTGGGTGATACAGCAAAATAAAGATGTCTGATATGGTTGTGCATCATTCTATAGGCAAAGTAAAGGTCTGTCTATGGACAGGGGATACAAGCTTTGAAGATGCTTCTATCTGTGTTTTCTGATGACTTTGTCAATGGAGGAAGACATTTTGCAATTTGTAAGCTGCTGCATTGTTTCACTTCTGTTGCAGTGCAACACAATTCATGTCAATCCTACTTCTTGTGATCTTTTTCCCTGCAAACTAGCTTTTGTTAAATCCTGCACACACAATCCAGAGAACAAACCTTAAGGAAACTTTCAGCTTTTCAAATCTCAGCCACTATAGTTTGAAGAGGCAAGTCTACCTAATATGATTTAAAAAAAAAAAAAGTTTTCATCCCTGCACATCCCTATTATCTTGTTTTGAAACCTGTACATTTTCATGAAGCTGGCCTACATGAGCTTTTAAATGCAGTGGTGGCCAGCATTTGGAAGATCAGGGAATGAGGGCAGCACTGTGGTAAGTAATGTATCAAGCAGAAAGCACACCAGCAGCTCAGGCAGGGCAAGAGTGCTGGCACAGTACTTGACTGCAGTGTGATAAGGAGTGCTTAATTTGGTGGCATGCTGGCCAAAAAGACTGGTCTCTACTGCCTTAATGCTGTACTTCTAAAGTGACTTGCTTCAAAATGGGTGGCGAAGCTGGTAGGCAGACCTGATTTCTTTTTTCTTTTTTTTTTTTTTTTTTTAATGGGGTACACTTTTCTTTAGAGCTGACTTCCATATGGTGCTGTTCCCACTGCTGCCATGCCTCCCCACCGATCTAGTACCTGGCCAACACTAACTCTTGTCTTTCCATTTGAAAAGCATGGAACAAACTGGCTCTACAGCCTAGTGACAGAGCTGGGATTAGAATCTGGCTCTAACTAGTAGCCCACGCAAGCTCTTCAAATCTATTGCTTTTAACTTGGGGGCAGGCAATTATTTCAGGTGGAGGACTGCATTCTGAGTTTTGGTAAGCCATCAAGGGCTGCATGACCGGCATCCAGGGGCAGATAAATTAATATTTAAATTTTTTTTAGGGGTCCCCAGGTCAGATAGAATAGCCTGGTGGGCTACATTCTGTCTACTGCTTTAACTGGTCACCATATGATGCATTGTTTTCATGCTCATGCTGTAGGTAGATGTAGGAAGTATTTTACTAGCTCTAACAAATGCCAGCTCTTACTGGCAATTTTATCAGTCTGGTTTAATCCTGGAGTAGCCTTTCTGAATATTACTTTGAACTGTGTTCCTTCCCCACAAAAGAGGAGGGGGTGCAGGGGAGGGGAGTCATGGGTTCTGCATTCCTGGAAGGTGCCATCCTGAGAGTATGATCTGTAGTGGCTGAGGATTATTTCTTGAGTCATTTGAAAAATGATGGCTGAATAAAGTTCCCAAAACTGTAAACTTACTTGTTCCTTTCCCAGATCCAAGTACTAGTAGAGACACCTAGTCTTAATATTTCTAAGCAAAGGCCTGTTTTTCTCTTTTTGAGTGGGATCTTCCTCCTGGAGATCACTGCTTTTTCACTGGTGGAAGTTGTACCACCTTTATACCAGTAGAGTGCATGATATTTTCAGTCATCAAAACCAGATTATCCTGCTTGGAGTGAATGGTCTAGCGGAGAACAAGAATGCCATTGCTTCACTTTTCTGAGTCCTCTAGGTGGCAAGCTTGGACAACAGTTTGCATCCGACCCCTAACTATGCATGTGGCATAGATTCTGTAGGGGACTTTCAAGTATTTGCCACTGTTTAAAGCAGCTGCTAAAACCTCTTCTGTGCTTTGTTTTCTTTTGCTTGTGGGGGTCATTGTTGCTTGTTTTTGTTGTTGTTGATTTTTGTTTTTTGTTTTTTTAAATGGTGACAAGTCCTGCTTTCATGTAGTATGCAGAAGAAACTTGGGAACATCAAACTTATTATGTAGATAATAGTTCCTGAGCAAAGCAATCTGTCCATCAAACTTGTTGGCAGTTGAGGCGGTAACCAGAATCATTCTTGACTCTGGGGTTTTTTGTTTTTGTTAAATTTAACTTGTGTTTCTTGTAGCTGAGCCCTAAATAAATCTTTTTAGCAAAGTAAATGGACCACAACAGGCACAAGACAGAAGACAACTATTTTTTTTTTTTTTTTTTAATAAATAAAAGTTGGGGTTTTTTTTAACCCAAATTAATTTTAAAGTTGTTTCAAGGATAGTCTGTGTGAAGCTAACTCTTACATGGGCCAATCCCTCCCAACTTGGGGCACTTCTGAATAAGGCCCTGTTTTGGCTGGATCAAGACTCTTAACCTCCCTATTTACCTGTTTTGGAACTCCTAACTTTTTGTGAAGTCCCCTTCCCCTCATAATGAAGCATGTTGCCTATCTACTTGTGAACCTGCTGGATGTATCTTCCATTCAGCATAACTTTGCTATCCATGAAGTGCCCCAGGTCCTGAAAGCACTGAAGGAAGCAAAAGGTGTCTTCTGTGCTACAGGGTGGAAGCATGCAACCCCACTAACCAGAATTTAAACTGATTTGTGGGCTGGGGCAAGAGCTGTTAATTGCCAGTATAGAACAGGCTGTGGTCTGGTGATTTTATACTTGTTCTGCTGCTGTTTTGAGATTAGTGGTCATAGATAACCTGCCTGTTTGCCCAGACCCTTGCATGAGAGAATCTATATAGGGGACTTGACTGCTTTATGCAGGGTGGGGTGGCATGGTGGGGGGGCAGGAAATGAGTCTAAATCTGCAGGCACTGTGAAAGACTAACTTCTCTCTAGTTTATACTGCAGATAAAACATGGTAAGGATAGCAAACCTGATGGGCAATGAAAGGTCCCTCTATCTGTTAATGGGCCTGCTGTCAGTACAGCTGGTTACAACCCTACAGAGCACCCTTGCAAAACTATGGTATTTTGCAAAAGTGTTTTTCTACATTTGAATGAGATCTCCCACAGAGAAGAAACTCGGTGTTCCTAACTGACATGGAGCAGCTGGCTGGCTCTGCTCCCCTCTAGGCTTCTTGTGCTGCCTCAACTTCCAGGGGCTGTTCAACTTCTGGAGCTTCCCTGCTTTGCTCCTCAGGATGTGCCCAGGCCCACAGTCTGTCCTTGAAAAAACCTGGGAGTATTGGTCCCCTGCTAGAGGTGGTGATTCCCAGGGCCTCAAGTCTCCCAGCCCTGGGATGGACCCAAAAAACCCCAAGGTCCTCAAATCCAAGGCAGGGCTTCCCTAAATGCCTAGCCTCTCCAGCAGCCCACCACAGGAGTTGGCAAGAACCCAGGCTGCCTTTCATTGCAACCCTACCTCAACAGCATGTAAAAGACTTCCACAAATCAGCTTTTAGCTATTGAGGAAAAGCCATTAATTGGAAACTTCCCAGTTGGCTCTGATTTGAGAGGGGCAGGTGGTTGGCAGTCTGCTTCCTTTTAAAGGTCCAAGGCACCAGGTGTTGGAAATGGGCACAGCTTCCCTAATAACCAGTACAGCTATGGAGATTTACTGTGTAGGTGCAAGACGCACACGTGTGCATGCAAAGGATTTTCAGAGCTAGAATCTCCTTTAGAGTAAAAGATGGAAATGAATGAAGTAGGTGAGGTAATAGGTGACGCCACTTCAAAATTGTTCCTACCATTGCTAGGATTACTGGCACTGTCTCCCTATTCAGTAAATGCAAGGTTGTTGCTATGGAGGACAGGAAATCCTTAGTCTGTGTTGAGTAAGAAAACATTGGAAACTCTCATACTGTAAAGCTTCTATAACCACCTTTGTACTAGAGAGGTGTTTTCCTACAGTCTAATATGTCTGCTACCTTTCTTCCCCTTATTTTCTCTGTTTTTAATGCATTTATTTCATGTCGAAGGAGAGCAGACAAAGGAAATGAAGCAGTTTGCTCCAAGAACCATAGCAATATGCTTTACAGCAGGGGGAGGCTTACCTAGGAATTACAAGTAGCATATAATTTTGGTATATCTGTTTATGTTGTTCAGTGCCTTTCCAGCTAGTGTGCTGCTCTTTGTGCCCTGAGTTGTTCTTGCTGGTTTTCCCCTGCCACTCCTTTTGGAGGGGAAGACCGGAGCCCCTTTCTTAATCTCATATCTATGCAGATACTCCTCCATTTGTTTATCTTTGGGAGGGTGCTTATTCCTTTTCTGGGTGTGCCAGGGGGAGCTGGCCCAACCAGCCCACTCCAATACAGGGTGCTTGAGGGCAGGTTATCTTACTGGCAGTTGTGTAAAATGGCTGATGCAACTCAATGTAGCATAATCCTAGTTTAAACCAAGTCCTGTACTATTGCTTTTCATGGAGAGATGATGAGAGCCAGATTCTCATCTGGTGCAGCTCTGGGGAAGCCAGGCTGCTTGACACCTGTTGTGGACCTGGCCTTGCACATTTACCCAGTTCATGATGTCAGTCCTGAGTCGATACACAATGACTCAGTTCACATCTTCCTTTGGACAACATTCCTTCTAACCAGCCCAACCTTTGATATATATTTGCCACACCCTCACTGTCTCCCATGCTGCTGGGTTTTTGCAGCGATCCTTGATCTTCTCCATCTTTGATATAACTGCTATGAGCTAAGGGGTAGAACAGGGGCAGGCAATCATTTTGCGTGGAGGGCTGCTTACCCAGTTTCAGCAGGTTGTCAAGGGCCACATGGGTAGCCCTGCCCCTTGATGGGTGTGCTGCCCCTTGGTCACCATCTTGGGACCAGTGTCCCAGGGCCAGCACCAGTGGGACCCAAAGTGGGGCAAAGTCTGGCAGGGGTCTCTGGATCCAGGCTGGGCTGTATTAGCCGGGAAAGGGGGGGGGGGGGGAGCTGGCCAACTCCATAGAGCCCCTGCTGGCTAGGACCCCATGCTCCTGCCACCCTGCTCTGGGCCTTGCTGGCACTGGACCCAGGGCACCAGTGAGGGCTCCCATTGGCTTTCCACTGGGGCTTTCAGCTGGGGGACCCTGCTGTTATGGGAGCCTTCTGGGCTTCCCCTGGGTCCTGCTGCCCTTGGTTCCTGTCTCATTTTTTACAGGAACCAAGGGCAGCTGAATATTAATTTTCTAATTTTTTTAGGGCCCCTCATGGGAGACACAATGATCTGGGCCACAGACCATGTTTTGCCCACCCCTAGGCTAGAAAATGATGTTGGGTTGGACTGGACTTCACAGATACGGCCTAGAGCAATGGTTTTCAACTTGTCTAAGGGGTCCATGAAAGACTACTATGCTCAATCCAACATGTGAATACCCACACTTAACATTTAAAGAGGTCTGTAACTCCATTCCATTTTCTGAAAGGTTGAACCCCACTAGGAGAACCTTTTGGGGTCTAAGAAGCGGCTTGATGCCTACCTGGCTGGGGTCAATTGATCCCAGTTTTCTTCCTGCTCAGGCAAGGGGTTGGACTTGAAGATCTACAAGGTCCCTTCCAACCCTACTTCTCTGATTCTATGAACACCCTTTCTTGTTCCAAGGGATGAGAAGAAGGTTGAAAAGCACTGTCCTAGACCACTGTTCTTCTTTGCATCCTTCATTCAGGCTCTGAGCTGTATGCAGACCTCTCAGTTCATCTTGGGGATGAGGAGGGTTTTGACTTCACCACTGAGCCCGTAGATTCTGGGGCTTCTTGCCTAATCCTTGTTGCCTGTGTGCTCTTTGGGAAGGGCACTGTTACATTTTAACCTGGAAAGTGTCTGGTGTCTTGTGAACTCTACCATAGAGGGAGAGAGAAAGCACTGCTTTCTCACTGGCAGGGCCCGGTCTGGCAGGTGACTTCTCTTTCCGCTTTGCCGCTCTCGACATCAGATGCCAGATAGCAGGTGGCACAGAGCTACGAACACAGGGGTCTCTATTGGACCAGTGGGAGGTGGTAGCAGCCAAATGAGCCAGTTTCCTGGCTGCTGTGTGCCACCTCAGCCATGCTAGGCAGTTGGGCCAAGGAGGCAGAATCTGAAACCACGTGTGCTACGGGACTAGATATGGTGGACACAGCTCTTCTTATGGCTGCCAAAATCGCGCACAGCAGTTGAGCCTCTTGTGCTGCACTGCAGAACCCTGAGTCAAGCTACACCCATACCTAGTTTGAATCGGTGTGCCGCCTCCCCATTCCTCCACCGATTTTCAGGGCAACTTTGCTAAACGGCACCAGGGACAGATCTCATCCTTGCTTTTGAAGTCGATCAGAGAGCAAGTAAAACTCCAGTTGTGCTCCTTGGCTGCAGCCTGCCCTATGTTAGCCGCTATGGCTCAGCCCAGGCTGCTTTACCCTCTGGAGAAACCCACTGAAAATCCATCCAAGATGCTAAGTGAAAGGTCTGCAGCAGGAGTGAACAGAACAGAAGTAATTTGGTCACCGAAGAGCTCCTTTGATATTGCCCAGTGTGTAAATGTACAGTGCTTTGCCTTCCTGCCCAGAGTTTGGGTGCTAACTTGGGAAATGTTTGGGGCATCTGCCTCCATCCCAGTGGCATTCTGCACTGAGCAGGGATGAATCTAAGCAGGTACTAACCTCTGTTATCAGCTGGAGCAGTCCATGGGGAACAGTTTTTAAGAGAGAATCATCTCCAAAACTTGCAAAAGTTATGCTATGTGGGTAAAGGAAGGGCTTTTCAGATTGGAGTAGGAGAAATGTGCCATAGCTAAGCCTTTGAACCCAGAGTGCTAATGTTCACTTGGCTGAACAAAATTACCAGCTGAAGGCAAATCCATGCTAAAAGAAGAAAGATGACACCTGCATTGTAAGCTTTCTTTGAAAGCAATTCACCAACAGACTTCAGGTCACCAAAGAACCTCTGTAGTTAATGGGCCAGACAAGCCTTGAGGTATTGAGGTAGTTTAGTGCAAAGAAAAACCTTGGGAATATAATGGGAACATGGGATCTTTTTTTTAAAACATAAAATTCACCGCACATTGTTTGAGAGAACTCTTTTTGGAAATGGCCAGCACATCCTGTTTTAATTGGATATGCACAACATGCAAGTAGAAAAAGTCTGTAAAGATCAGCCAGGGTGCAGTTTTCAAAAGTGACCGTGTAACTTAGGAGCCCAACTGCTGTTTTCAAAAGAAAAGGTCTGAGTCAGTTTGAGTGCTGAGGTACATGGATACATTTGAAAAATTTTAGGTATCTCTTTTCTAGAGTGAATTTGCTAAATCCTTTATACTTTTGAAAAAATTGTCCATGACACCCTGCCTGTGTGGAATCATTCCCTATAGGCTATGTGCTATTGCTCTTTCCTGTTCAATATATTTCATGCAAATAAGGATAGCGGTTATATTAAACATTGCATCCTGTCCATTGTGTAGCCCTTGTAGGTTTAAATTATATTATAAAATAGGGAAAAATAGATACAATCCTTCAATCTCCTATTTCCCCCTATGCAAAGTTGCATGGGAAGTCCAAGAAATTCTGGGCCATCCCCTAAGCTAGGGTACATTTCTGAGGTTACCTGCAAGTCAATGGAGTTATGCTAATGATGATGTCTGACCTGCTATTTTTGCTTGCCCTGTTCTTGTTCCACTGCTCTCTTTTTTGGAAAAGTCAGTTTTATTTTATGTCTCTTCCTCATGATAAGTTTTCTGTTCCCAAAACCCACCAATGTCCCATAGCAGCATAGATTTATCTGACAAGGTTCCTTGGGTGAATCTGATATTTTTTATTAGACCAACCCAAATAGTTGGAGACCTAGTTATTAAGCAAGCTTTTGGGTTCAAAAACTGTTCATCAGGCTGAGGAAGTTTCAGCAGTGGGTGTGCGCTCTTCCTGGATGGAATGAAAAGTAAAGAAGCCAGAGCTTTATCTGAAGCACTTTTAGCCAGATCAGCACAAAAAACTTAACGTTCTGGCAGTGACATCCTCTAGCAGACAGTGCTGCCTACCAGACAAGAAAAAATGTCACCTTTGCATCTGTTCACAGATGGGTTAATTGGTCTTGTCCACTCAGTTGTGCTGATTAGTCCACCTGTTTGTAGCACAAGACCATTTCTGGCTCAGGAGAGAGTTTGGGTGGAGCAAGGTGTCTGAAGGTGCTATTTCCAGATGTATGTATACCCTGCAGACTTGCCCTTGGACCTGGCTTTTGGGAGAGCCAAGCTCTCATGCCTCTAGCTGACACATTCATGAAAGATGTTATCTAGAGAGGGTGTATACTTATCTTGTTAGTAATCTGTTCTTTTCAATGCCCCATGGGTGGGAGGTGAGGCATGTGGGAGATGTGGAAGCTGCACGTATTACTTTTTGTGAAGACTTCCCTTCCCACCCCTTGGTTTGACTGCAGTTTGTCACTAGAGCATTGCAAAGGGGCTTGTTTCAGAAGGTGCAGCCAGAAGAAAAACCCTCAGATAATTCCCTCCCTCACACCCAGTGAGGTACATAAACCAGTTTGGTCAGGTTCAGGATGGATCTAAGTCTTGGGGAGGATAAAAACCCTTGAAGAGCAGGGGAAGTAGCTGAGGTGTGGACTGCCCCTTTGCCCATGCCTGTGAAAGGTGAGTATGTGGATAAGCTGGTTCTGCAGAAGCCTGTGATGATGAGACAATTACGTGAGCAGACGGCTTATTGTGGTGGTAACCTTCTGCCCTTGCTGTGCACTGCCCTTAATTTGGGATTAAACCATCCTTTGTTTCAAAGTGGCTGTTTTGTGGCACCCTCCATGCCATTGCTGATGGCTCCCTTGGAGCTGAATCCCAGTCAGCGCCCTGCTTCCCAGTCTGAGTGGGAGACTTGTGAGGTCCTAGCCCAGGGACAGGAAGGCTTGGAGGCTGGAAGTGCTTGGAGCAACACAAAAAATGGTGAGAGAGATGTTAACCCTACATCCAAGGCAGGATGGAAGTGGGCAGCCTGTGGGGGCAAAAATGGCAGGGTGCAGCAGGTGTTACTTTGGGAGATGCTGCTTTCTGAAGTCCTTCTATACTACATAATGTCGATGTGTCCATGGGAGCAGTGGTTGGAGTTAAACACCTTCAGGTCAGGGTTGTTGCAATTGTTTTGCCTGCAAACCCCATCGTAGCTACCACGCTTGGGCACTTGAGTTTGGCTCCCATCGCTGCTGCTAACTTGCTGTGGGAGCCTGGGTGCCTCCAGGCTCTGCCTTATCTGTTTTACCTGTAAACCTCTTGAGAGGTCTCTGTGCAGTGCCAAGCACAGAGGGGCCCTAGTCTCAAACTTGGGAGGCATCTCTGTCAGGGCAGTTGGGCAAACTGGCAGAGGGGTCTTTCTGTGAGCAGGAAACTGGTAACTAGGCCTGTCCTCAACCCTGATTGTCACTGTTTCAGCCATCTCTCTTCTGCCTGGTATGTCTTAAGTGGAATAGCAACAAGATTTCAGCAGGCTGCTGATGATCTTTTCTCTGTGCTTGCAGAATTTTCCTGTAACTGAGCTAAACTATAGAAGGAACACGTTTTTCCTGGGTTTGGCATGACTGGAGTTGCTTTGACCTAACTGATCCATTGCGTCCATGGCAAAGATGACCGTAGATAACACAAGGCCCATTGGTCTCAATGGAAAGATTCCACTTGCTTTGGGAGACAGACCCCCTAATGATCCTTCTTGCATCCTATTAGAACTTTGACCAAGGTTTGATTTACACTTTGACTCTTGGTGGGGGTCTGCAAAAAAAATAAATTGGGCTGCCCTAATACACGGGTTGTCAACTGGGGGTACACATACCCCCAAGAGTACTTGGAAAGGTGATAGGGGCTATGTGTGGGTGGGCAGGCATGGAGCGGGGGTGGGGGCAAGGGCAGTGGTGCCCCTTTGTGCACAAAGATGGGGTGGGGGGACTTGCATTCGGCAGCCACTGCCATCACCCACCATGCCACTGCTGTCTCCCAGGAGCAGGGCCGAGGGGAGGCAAGGGCAGCAGTTCCCCTCTGCAGGCTGCACAGGCACTGCCCAGCCAGTGGCTCCACCGGCTGCTGATGGACTTGGCGTGACTGGTTGGGTGCGAGGCCTGTCAGCAGCCTGCAGAGCCGCACATGCACGTCCGTGGGAAGAGCAGGGCGTAGCAGTGGTGGCACAGGGCGGTGGGTGGCAGCTTGAGGCCCCTTGCATGTAAGCAGCCTGCTCGCCCCACCCCCCCTGCATGCAAGACCCTCTTCCCCCCCCCCCCCCCTGTGTCTGGCCACTGGGTACACTTGCTTAAAAAAAGGCTGAAAACCCCTGCCCTAGTAAGTGAGAGACCTCCCTAGACTGATTTTCAAATCTTACAGGGGGGCTATTGTCTCTTATGGGAGGGCTCAGTCCTCCCAAGCTCCCCTGTAATTCAAACCCTGGACTTGACACAGGTGCAATTTTCCAGGGTCTGTGATTGCATTTTGTGCCAGCACCCACACCCACAAAGCACTATGCCTGTGTCACTCCTTACTACACTGCTCTACAGTATTTCTTTCCAGTCTCCTTGGCTAAGAGTGACATGGGATTTGCTATTCGAGGCAATAGTTCCTCACATCTGGGTCCTTTCTTTCTGGTAGTGGTTTTTGTGTGATGCTTCAGGGGCAGGTAAAGGGATAGAGGGTAGAGTAGAGGGTGGGACTAGATGACCACTTGAGGGCCCTTCCTGCCCTGGTTCCTTGTGACTCTGAGAGGTCCCCTTGTGCACCCTGGTGCTTTAGCGCTGAGGGCAGCATTGAACCAAGTGGTATGTGCCCCAGAGCAACATGAGTGCCCAGCAGGCCTAGCTCAATCCTGCAGCACCATGTGTTCTCAGAGCATCCCTAAGAGCAGCTGCTGGCAGGATGGAGGACCCTGCTGTTCTCAGCACAGCCCTGTACTCTGTTTTGAAGTAATAAGGTCGTCTTGTAGCTGAGGTAGCACCAAGTAAACCTTTTGGAACTGATTTTAGAGAGGCTTATTGCAAAATTTTCTGCAGTTTTATATACTGTAAGACCACAGTGATGATGACTGGCATCTTGTGCTCTACATGGTGAGGTCTGTGGGCCTTTGTACCTCCTGCACAGTTTCCACAGCCTAGATCCAGCTTCTGTAAATGTTCTGACACCTCCTTTCATGAGCATCTGCTGTGGGTCAGGCCCTTCCTTGCTCCAGCTGTCAGTCATGTCCTGTTCCAAGATGGAGATCTGATCCCTCACTGTGCTAAGCCCATAGTCCATGGAGGGGTCTGAATTTTTGGACAGATGCTAGGAGCTGCACTCTGCATCTGTTTGGCTACCATAGAAACAGAAGCACAAGGATACTGTATTTATAGCAGCCTCCATTACTAAGTAGGAAAGCTGCTATGCTTTGAAAGCACGTAGATCCTGTGGGAATGGGTGCTGCCCTTGGAGAGAGAGAGAGAGACCACTGATATCCCTATTCACCTGCTGGAAATGATGGACAACAGACAGCCCTAAGAAGGCTCCAGGGATCTGTGTGGAGCATTTTGAGACAAGTGCTTGCCCCATAGACCCTGCTGCTGGGTGGCGGTGGCTGGGCACAGTAATGTTCCATGTATTTTGGAATGTGATGCCTTGCACCCTAGTATCTGAAGCTCCAGTCTGAGTCTGGGAGGTAGGATACTTGCCAGTGGTAGTGCCGAGCTCTGCTCAGTCAGTAGAATTCAGAACTGGTTTGGCCCGAGATGCAACATTTCAACAAACAAAAAGGAACAAGATGCCTTACATGGCTATGCAGCTGTGGTTTGAACAGGTTCAGTTGCCTGCTTGGAGTTGATAGAGTGCAGACTTGGAGTACAGTTAAAGTAACAAGGCTTTTATTTTGTCCTGGACCCAATGAAGACTTCAGCCTTTTCCTGGACCTGACATGCTTCTTAAGTTAGATGTGTTGTGCTTTGCATGTTGAATTACACTAGACTTGCTTTGACCATCTGGTTTTCATTGCCATTAATGAGCTGGATCAGACATCCCTAAGAAACCTGATAGGTGAAGGCAGTATCCCCGCTGGCTTCCAAAAGTTGCTAAGTACAGGAATTAAAAGCAATAGTTCTTGGCATGTTTTGGAGACGTGGCTGTCTTTTACATTTCATTGCACTGGGCATGAGGAAACAGGAAACAATGCAGTGAGCAGTAGCAAGGATGCTAGTAAATTGGAGCTCTCAAAGTGATTTTGAAATATACATGTTTCTATTCCTCGGCAGTGAAAAAACTGAAGGAAGCCTGTCTTTTGACTTTGCTTTGGATCAGGCCTCAAATTGAAAAGGGCTGTATGACATGTTCACAGTGCCATCAAGCCCAGAGCTCTGAACCTGTCTTCCCCATCCCAAACTCACAAGCAGCCTATAATTTCCTGTTCCATTTGCTCTGAGCTTGATGGCACTTTGAGGACATGACCAACAGGAGTGGGGGGGGCACGGTCTTAATTTTTTTCTCTTCTTTCCCAGTAGTTGGAAACATTTGTTTAGGTGGTGACATCAAATTTTACAGGAAAGAACAAGACAAAGGAAAGCAAAGGTCTATTAATTAATGGGGAAGGAGAATGATTACCAGGTCACCCAGAGAAGGTTGTAAGGGATTTATGATGGTCATTGGGGTGGTGTTAAGAAACTAGTTAGAATAACCAAGAAACCATTGGTGACTGTTTGGGAACACAGGGAGGACAAGGAAGGTCCTGGCATTCTGGCACAGGGTAGGCTCAGTACTTGTCAGTAACGCCCTGGGGTGGCTGGTTTGGTTGTTTTGTTCTTTGACAGACAAGTTCCCCTATCTTACTTTCCATAAAGACTGAAGATCAAATCAGACCATCCATGTGTAAGGATTTAGAAGAGAAGATGTAGTGACAGGAAGTATTATTTAGAGATGTTTTCTTATGCAGAAGACTGAGGAAGTTGGGAGTTATAGAGTAGTGAAAGGGTCTGTCCTGGCTTGTCTGTGTCTCTACAGTAAAATGCTGTTTAGTTCTCATTCATGCCTGGCTGTACTGAAGCTGATGATCACTGCAGAAGACGTTATAAAAGAATCTAGCATGGTTTTGCTAAGAACCGATTGCGTGAAACCCATCTAACATTTTCCTCTGACAGAAGAACTGCAACTCCTGGATAGGGGAGAAGCAGATATGACAGATCTTGATTTCATCCAGGTGTTTAACACACTTCCACATGGCATAGTCATAAGCCAGCTAATGAATAGGCTCCAGTCACCATCTGCAGCAGCAGGAAGGGGCATAAATGACTGAAAAATCCTCCTTTCATAGTCCTTACTAACAATTCTCTGGTAGGACACTTCAGCTGGTCTCACACCAGGGTCTCCTGGGCCCACTGCTACACAGTCTATTCATTTATGCTGTAGAGGAGGGCTCAGAGAGAAGGCTGACTAAAGTGTATGGATAACACTGAGCTGGGAGCAGGTGCCAGAAATGTGGAGGCCAGGACAAGAATTTCAGCAGGTCTTGGCAAGTTGGAGAAGTGGATTCAAAACAGCATGGGATTCCTTAAGGACAAGTGCAAGGCGTTAGGATCCTGGAAGCTTCAGTAGACCTGCCCAGTTGTGGTTACCACATGTTGCGAACTGCAGAGACAAAGTAGTCAAAGCGGACATATGAATAGCAGGCATGGGGAGAAGGTAAGAAAAGAGAACCTCTGGCAAAAGGTTGAAGGAAGTGGATTTGTCTACAAAGGGCAGAGTAAGTTGAAAGTTTGATTGTTAGAAGGACATTTAGTGACTGCACAGCTACAAAGGGTAATGCAATGAAGATCAGCTGAACTGGGCTCAAAGAAGATTTCTGTCGGATAAGGAAATCTTTCTAAGTGCTGGAATGGAGAAGTTGGAGCAGACTAACGAGAGAGATGGTAGAAAACCCTTAGTTCAATACATTCTGTCAGTTTGGGTCTGCAGATGCTAGACACGGCCTTAGCACCAGGGGCTGGGCTCGGGGGTCCTTTAAGGACCCCTGCCCCTCTCTGACTCCGTGGCCCTCTCCGTCAGCAGAGCACCTCATAACAATGCTGTGGCATAAGGTAAAAGGAGCCTAAATCCCTTTGTCCCTTCAACTCCAAATGGGAAATGCCACAAGTGTCCTTCTGCTCACAGGCATCTTGACCACCATATTTGGGGTCATGAAGGAATTTTACCCCAGAGTCAGATTGGCATGGGTGCTGGGGGGTGGGGTTTCCTTCCTTTGTAGAGGGGAGAATGGTCCTCTTCCTAGGATTTTATGGACATTTGGTAACCAACTTCTTCCCTGTCACTGCAGGGTTAGGGCATTGGAAGTGCCCATATCCATCCTGCCTTTACCTGTAGCATGTTATAGGCTGTTCTTTTGTATTTGGGGCCTTGTGCCTTCTATTTGTTGGAGTGTTTAAATGAGGCTTTTTACAAAATTGAGTTAAGAATTGACTGCTTAATACAGGGGACTGGGCTTGGTGACCCTGCATGCCACTTTCTCTCTGCTCTGATGTCCTATGGCACCACAAAGAAAAAGGGAAGCTATGCTGTTTTTAAATGTAGAAACTGTTTAATAAATGGTTTGCCCTTGTTTTTCCATCTTGGTCAGCGGGTCAGTGTCCTTCTATCAGAGGAGCATTATTCCGGAAAGACGACACTGATGATGTCCATAGTGATCGTGTTTACAAGGGGCCCGGAGCTGCCACCCTTGCACCCATTCCCCTACAGGCCCCTTTGCTCTAGCACTCTTTGGTTTCAGAGAGGCAGTTGACAGAAACCACACTTCTTTAGGGTCTCTCTGGAGCCCAAGCCATCTGAGGGCTCACAGGCTGTCTCCTTCCTGCTCAGTCCTGGTGTCAGTGCCAGGAAAACGGCCCCTACAATCCTTCGTACTCTCCACACTGGGATCTCTCTCTGGGGCCCTGTTCGAGCTCTCGGTGAACTAGAATCATTGGGTCTGAGTGGATGAGAAAGTGATGGCACATGGGTCCCAGTTGCCACCTCCCAATGGGGCTTTCACATTTTTTTTGCATGAGTTTCCCAGCCTGGATCCAGTCCCTGGGAAGGTTCTGCTGGCTGCTGTCTTGAGCCTCTGCTATCAAACACTTCATTGATCCGGTGGGATGTGGCTGCCTGGTGTACTTTGGTCTAAGGGGGAGAGCTGATCTCTGGTTCTACCCCAAGGCCCTGGAGAGCTCTGAGTATCTGGACAGAAGCTAGATACCACATTCCTCACTTCTTTATTGTAGCAAATTGTCCTCTGGCGGCTTCTGAGGCAAATTGGACAGTCTTTAATACAATAAAGACTGCGAGCTCGTGCAAAGACCAGAGCACGTGAGAGCTTATAGCAACAGCCATTGCTGAGCTGGACTGATGCTATGGTTTGAAACAGCAGGAGGATTTTCCAAGCATATGGCTTAATTCTTAGACATGATGAGCAATACTAATAAAGCCAGCCTGGAGGACACACATGCCTAGATCACCCAGGCCAGGTCTGCATCTGATAGGCTGAGGAGTAATTTCCCAACTAATTGCAAGGGGAAGAGGGTTTTTTGTCCACAGTGGCTGTTTGGAGGAGCTGTGTGTTGGACCCAACAGGGTCTCATATCAGCTCTCAGAGGGGAAGGGCAAAGCATGAACAAAGAGTTAAAATAGCGTGGCTGGATAGCCAGATTGTCAGCCACATGTGGCACAGCCTGCAGGCCCAGACAACCAGCATACGGATAGGTGCCCTGCAAAACCAGCTGTAATGGGGAAAAGCCCTGGCTGTGGGACCTACAGACTTGCTGTCCAAACAAAGAGTGCGGGAGATGAGGCACCTATCACCGCACCCACCCAGTGCATCATCTCCTACTGATCAAGTATGTGGGTATCTGGGCTATCATAGAAGGACTATTTGTATCCTTTCCTCACGGGCAGCTTCTGCGTATCAGCCTTTCCACTGAGTGGTGTGTGGGCACTTGGCGGGAAATTACCTTGCTGTTGGAGCTGATGGGGCCATGCAGCTGAGATACCCACAAGACTATGGCACACCTGCCCTATTATCACTTACCTGGACATGTCCAATTTGCCTCAGAAGCCCCCAGAGAGGACAGTTTGCTACAATAAAGACTCCTGTTTCTGTACTGTCATACTGTTAGGACTTGTTTTGGCTCTGCCTTTTAATTGCAGGGTCGTGTGGACCCATGCAGCAGTAAAGTAATTAGCAGCACTGATGCATCTGTTTCTGAAGCAAATGGGGGATGGTTGTGAATAGCAGGGCTGGCAGTACTGCTGTTGCGCACCTTGTCTGTAAATATTTGTATCTCCCCAGCACCGTCAGTGACCTGGTGTTTGCAGACAGGAAAGGTAACAGATGTTGCTGGGATTGGTTTCCTGGGCCACCCATTCCTATCTGCTGTGTGTCTAAGGTTTTCAGATGACTTTTGCACTCTGCTATAGTCAAGCAGAGATAGGAAAGTGGTGGCATTTCTCTGTTGTGTAGAAAACTACAAGGAAGAGGCATTCCCATCACCATTAGGAGAACAGTTTTCATAAGGCAAACTCGTACCCATTCCATAAAAACCACTCATTGCCCAGGCATTACATTTAGTTAAATACCCAGCAGTCACATTTCTCAGGAGAAAAGGACAATAGATGTTGGGCGCACACATCTCAAACCAAATCTTGTTCCACCTATTGGGCATGTAAGTGAATAGACCTAAACAAGAGTCTGTTCAGCCCTGCTTGAGTCCCTGAAAAACTTAATCCTGAAGGTGGGAGGGTCCTCCTTGCTTTCTTGTGATCACTCTGGAGATATCCAGTTTGGTGTTCTCCCCGTATAGCAGCCAACCCTGCCACTGTTAGTGGTAGGATACTGGGCTAAATGATCCAGTACAGCACTTATCAATGGGCCCAGGGGCAACTGGTACCTCCTGATACTGGGGGAGGACACCAGCAGCTGATTGCTGACTGGGGGGGGCAGTCCCCCAACCAATCGCCACCAAAGGTGGAAGTGCCAGCAGCAAAACCAGAAGTGCTAGTGACAAACCAGAAGTGCCACTGGTGCTTCTCTTGGTGCCCCCACAATCTGGGGAGGGGTAGCAGCTGTTGCCCTTGCTCCCCAGCCGGTGAGGGCCAATCTCAGGAGGGGTACATGCCCCCATGTACTTTCCCCTACATGTTGCCTGTGAGTGGACCGGAAGGGACCTGGAAGATCATTATGTTCTTTTCTTAAGTTATAGTTGATGTAGGCAGGTCTCTGACAGCTCCAACTTTGCATCCAGGAATTAAAAGAATAAGCAAAAAGACAGTGGGATGATCCAAACCTCATTGAAATCAATGGCAAGACTTCTATTAACTTTGGTGGATTTTGGATTGGCCCCCTTAGTACTAAGGGCCCATCCAACTCCCCTTTCGAAGTCAATGGGAGCAAGTGAGGAGCCTTCCATTGACTTCTTTGCACTTTGAGTAGGACTTTGTTCTCACAGGGTGCTGACGGACATGCAGCCCCTGCTCTAACTCATGGTGCTTTATATAAAGTGTCATGAGTTAGAGCCTCCCCCCACTATCCCCGACCCAATAGACGTTTGCCTATTGGGTTGGGGTGGCAGGGGGGATTGGTCTCCACTTTGGAGCTGATTGAGCATTGTTCCAGGCTAAGGAGCCTGCCTGCAGCCTCTCTTCCATAGTCCTGCCCACTCAGCTCCAGTGCTGTCTGCAGGAACAAAAGGGAGGACAAGTGAGCTATGGGATGGGGTTTACCTGGCCTGAATTGAAAGGGAGGAGTCGAGGGGTGGCTGCAGGATGGGGGCAGGGGCTCTAATCCACCCATTCCCCACTCCGGCTCAGGCTGAGCAAACCCCACAGCTCACTCCCCCTCCCCTCTCCCTTCCTGCAGATGGTGCCGGGGTATGGCTGGGCTGCATCACCCCAGCCCGGATCATGCAACAGATTGACCCTAGAAACCATCTCCAGATTATTCGTCTAATTCCTGGCTATCTGATCCCTCACTTGATGAAGGTTAATTTGTCATGTGATCGGCTGCTTTTAAAGCACTCTGCGGCCATGCACATGTTTCATGGCACAGCTGTAGAGTGCCGATCGTGCAGCAAGTTTAATTTCTGTCTGCACCCATGGACTCCCCCCTGAGCTTTGCATAGTGTCTGCTTTACTTTATCTGTATCGATGGTTTTATCGTATAATTTAGATTGTGCAAGAAGACAGAATGAGAGAGAGCTTTAGTCTTGAGATGCCTATTATTGTTGTTTAGATCTTACCACCTCTTAAAAGGTGACCTTTTTAATCCCATTTTATCATTGCCATAGCAGGGACAGGTTCATTACACTCCAGTACAGAACTATTTTCAGAGCTGTTTTGCACTGGTAAATGGAATACATGCAGATACCCTGGTGGTCTGAACAGTGCTGAGGATATAAAGATCATCTTAGTCTGCTACTGTCCAAAATGTCTAGCAGTTTTCTGACTGAAAATTAAATGGCTCCACCTCTGTTGTTGCTACAGGAATGCTGCCTTTTGGATTAGACCCTTGGAAATTTTCAGTTAAAGAGTTAAGCCAACTCAGCAGGATAACCCAGTTGATTTTGCAGGTAGAAGCTCAGTTTGTCTGTCAAGCCGCAGGACAGAAATCAGAGAAGAGTTTTCTAAATATGCAGCTTTTCCAAAAGGCCTGCCAGTTCTTTGGGGTAATAGCTGGTTTTTTTTTTCAGATCAAGAATTTCAAGTAAAGAAAAACACCTCTTAACAGAATTAAGGCTGGCCAAAAAACTAATGACTTCAAACGGGACCAGACAGTGGCTGTTACCTGAACTCATTGTACTTTCCATCTGGGTTAGTAAGGAGAAATTTGTTAGTGGGCAAAGCAATGCAACACTTGCACTGTGCTGGCAACTTTTATCTGTTTCCAAGTAAGAACACTTACTGAGAGTGTGCCAGGAGCAACACATGAGGCTAATTCAACATTATCCTTGCAAGAAGCTGCAGGGCAGCTGGTCCTGGTGGTGATAAGTGTTTCTCTGTCCCCTGAAAAGTATTGCACACACATCCAGTGTTCAAACTTCCTTAGGATAAACAAAGCTTTTAATCCTTCAGATATCAATAGCACTTTTATAAATTACTTTTCTGCTGTGGACCGGGGCTAGATTAACAGTGCTAGAAACAAAGTCTATCCTTTCTCTCCAGGACAGGTCCTGGATAGGGAACAGTAATGCATAGTTACTGTATTTGCCTGCACTGCCCCTGAGAGAGTAATTTTCTGGGTAAGGATGTAATTTGCTCCTCTCTGTCTTCCATGTTGCAAGCAAAAGTTCCAGTGAATTTCCCTGCAGGCACTTATTAATGGTGCTGAGATGAGCAATCCCATTCAGTGGGGCCACCAAAAGATCTTGGCCATTCTAGCTATTTTGCAGCATTTCTCATCTGTGGGATGATCTATGCCAGGGGTGGGCAAAATGTGGCCTGGGGGCCGGATGCAGGTCCATCAGGCCATTCTATTCGACCTGCAGGGCCCCTGAAAAGTTTAGAAAATTAATTAATCTGCCCTGGGCTGCCTGTCATGCGGCCCTTGATGGCTTGCCGAAACTCAGTAAGTGGCCCTCTGCCCAAAATAAATGCCCACCCCTGATCTATGCAAACAGCCCTGGGGCAAAAAATAATACTGTTCCAACTCAGTGTAGGAAATCAGATCACTTGGTCTTAACCATAGTCTAACTTGCAACTGCACCTGCTTATCACAGGTGGTTCATGGCAGCAGAGTTAGTGAGGGATTAATGAACAGGCCCAGGGAGCCCTACCAGCTTGGAAGCTACTTCTGCTGCTGTTTCTTCTGCAGGCATAGATCAATCAGAGCAGGCAGCACCAGCAGCATCCTACAGGAGGAGGTCCTCACAGGGGTTCATAATAGATGACTTCCTATTGTGGGTGGCGGGCAAGGTCATCATCATCATCCTATGCTTTTTTGGGATCAGGGCCCCAACAATTTTTAACCTGTTCCTGAGTGGAACAACCATTTTCTTTCCCATTACTGGATTCCCAGCTTGTGGGATATGCTTGGTGTGGGTGCAAGGTCTTGATTTGCCTGTGCAGAAAGTTTAGGAGTACATCAAGATTTCTATCCCTGCTTGCAAACATGTCTTGCCTCTGGAAAAGATGGACTCCCCTGACCGAGAAAAGGCTGGTCTGTGTCCTTCTGTGTTGCTTCTGCTCAAGTATCCACCCACTGGAGTGCTGGAAGCCCCATGCGGAGGCACACAGCCTGCCCAGCCCGACCCGGTGGCCCACGGCTCCTGCCTGCAGTCCTTCCATGTGCAGCTCCTAGGACTCAAGTCAGAACTGTGCGCTGTTGGGGGGCTCTGCCTGCCGTGGGCCATGAGCGCCCCAAGAGTCTGCTGCCTGCTGCTGCCACTGATGGCAGGGCTGTGCACCATGAGGGAAGGCACACCCACCTATACCCCCCACAACCCCAAATCCACCCACGCACACTCACCACCCCCACTCACATGCACGCGCCATTGAGCTGGGTGGTTTCTGTGCTGCCACATGTGGCCCCCGGCTCTCCTGGGAGTCGTGCGCCATCAGGCTGGCTCCATCCCAGCATGTGGGGCTCCCAACACTAGGCAGGAGCTTCCCTCCCCACTCATCAGCTATCCAGTTGCATGCTATCATGCTCAGTTCCTCCACGCAGGGCTCCCAGCTGGAGTGCCAGAAGCCCAACAGAGGTAGGCACACAGACCCCCCCCTGGTCCCGTGGCACATAACCTTTGAAAGCCCATGTCCTGTTGGCTTTCAGAGGGGCAGCTGTGGGGCAGAAATAATTGCTTTTTGGAGGGGCCTCATGGGCCAGATAGGATGGTTTGACAGGCTGCATCAGGCCCAGGGGCTGTATTTTGCCCACCCTTGTTCTAGTTAGTGTTGAGGAGCTGATAAGGATCTTTTTCAAGTCCTTCAGCTTCTTGAATGTTGTTATCCATCTACTTTTTCTTGTTCCTTTTTCAAGCTGCTCTTTATGTGTTCTTCTTTTCAAAAGTTTTTGCTGTTTCATTTTCTGGAAATGCTTTTAAGGAGCTAGCTGATATTTGCTTTCACTCATTTCTTCTCTAACACAGGTCCATATATCCTCTGTTTATCTAGATTAGGTTTTCTTGCCTGGAAACCAGTCATTGCAGCACCTTTGTTACTGGCATACAGAGTATCTATGATGTATCAATGTTGACTTCTGGTAATGAATCTAAATCTTGTGGCATATGAAATCTGTACGTTAGCTGAATCTGAAATTACTGCCTAATATTTTCCTTTTGCAGGCTTTGAAGTAGGTACATTGTTTTAATATTTTGAAGGCTTTCGTTGCTTTTGGTTTTTATTAGAAATTATACCAAAATGTTTTGTTTACTGAACAAAAACTTCAATAACCACTTCACTAAAAGTAGTGTCAAAAATGTAATTTGAACAACAATCACACATTTGGGAGAAAAATTCATTTTCAGAAAAGGCCATGTTTGGTGAAAGAATGATTTGTTGGAAAGATTTGGACCAGGTTATGGATAAGAGAGAGGAGCAGTATAGGGAACAGTAGACCTCTTTGAGGGTTTTGTTTGTTTGTTTAAGGCCCCAATCCTAAGTGAACTCAGTGAAATACAGGGGTCCCTGAAGAGGTAGAGCGATGGGTGTGCATGGAGCTCACTGCAGAGTCAAGGCATAAGTGATTGCTTTTGCCAACACCCTTGAAAGGAAGAACAAATGAAAAGGAGAGGAAAAGATTGCTCATTCAAATCCCTGCTAACTTCTTTCAAAAGTGAGTGACCTGTCCCATAAAACTACATGGGGTAAGAAACTGAAGAGTAGGGGGTCATTTTGGCTTTGAAAGGGTAAAGAGATCTGGACGAGAAGGAATGTGACTGGGTGTTCCTTTTGTGATTTAAAGAAGAAAAAATGTGCCTTCTATCTCAGATATTTTCCTCTGTCCAAATAAGGACAAGCCAGGCTCCAGGAAAGAATGGACTAGGCATTCTTCGTATTCTCTGGAGTAATTAGATTAAAAGCACAGATTTAAAGGGGCAGCCTGTGATATATTAAATGCAACTTTTAAAGGCATTCACCTTGAGTAGGAGGAAATCCAGATGGGATTGCAGTAAATGGGACAGTGATGTCGTCAGCAGGAGAGAAAGCCAAGGCCATGTGTGGGAAGCCTTTTGTCAGAGAGAATAGATTCATCAGTCACCACAGATTATTAAACATGTGAAGTCAGTGGGCCTTTTTCATTTGATGAGGTATGTTTTGCAGACAGGGTAATAATCACAGGGGCTTGGCCTGGCCTACAGTGGCTCCCAAACTATCTAGGAAACACCCACTGCTGGATAACATAGGCTGCCTGGAGTATTTAAGCTTGGGTTTCTGTTCGCCTGGGAAATGGGTCTATCCAGCATCCATGCTCTGCTCCAATCAGGAATGGAGCTGGGTTAGCCCTGAGTTCTGCCAGTGTCCCTGGACCAGTCCAATCCATCGGTCATCCTTGGAGCATACCCAATGCATGCTGACAGCCACGAGTTCAGGACACAGCCTAGCATCCAGAGTCACTTTCCCTTAAGAAACGATAACCTGGTGCAGTGGTGCTCAACTCATCCAGCCCCACAGATTTCTGGACCCGTGAGGAGCCCTGCAGGATGGATGACACAACCCCATGGGCCAGATCTGACTTGTAGACCATATCTCACAGTCCCTCAACACTATTTTTTCAGTGTGGGGATGCCGATACATGTGATACTTAGGACCTTTTAATTAGCATAGCTCTCTAATTAAAGTGCCCCCTGACCCCGGCGTCCTGGAACATGTCTATAAATGCCCCTAAACACTGAGGGAGAGACAGGGGCAGATCTAGGGTGGTGCAGTTGCACTCTCTGTTTGATTTCTGCTCTACCCAAACTTTAAAATTAACTACCTGGGAGGTGGAAGTTAGCATTTCTATTCAGGCCCTGCTGAGAGTCAATTGACTTCATGGCTCAATATAGTCTACCTGATTCCTGATAATGGTTCTTCATTTCATAGGTGTTAATGATCCTCTCTCTTGTTGAATGATCTTGACGTTCCACTATTCAAAATTATCTTTTCTTCTGCAATGTTGCCATCTGTTAGCCATTCCTGATAAAGTCTGTCTTGTATTTCACAGCTCTGCAGAATATTTTTAGCTCTAACTCAAACCTTGAACTCAGGTGTAGTAATATTAATTCTGGTATAAAAATGACTGTGAAATATTGGAGGCACTGTCAAGAGACTCAAGAAGACTCGATTTTGTTTTATGAATCTGAGTAAAAGAGGTACATTTAACTATAATGACTGCTACACTAGTGAATCCTATTCCAGTGGCACAGTCACTGGGGCAAGTGGCTAGAAGCTTAGAGGTCAAGGGTTTAAGAGCAAGTCAGAAGTGCTCATGGTGTGGCCATGTTAGATACCAACAAATCTGCATGTTCTGCTAAATACCTTGTTACAAGGACCTGAGGAAAAATTAGGGATATGATATGTTTTGACTATTTTTGCCTAGTTTCTTGTGTTTTTTTTAACTTAATATATTATCTAGCAAATTAGTGAACAATCCAATAAAGTTATAATTGTTTCTGCTTTCATCTTAAACTGAATAATGGTGCTAGGTTCCTAGCATATTCATAAACCTTCTAGTTGCTCTTTAAACGGAGAAAAATATATGTCATTTTATATGTGATGATGCCCCACACTCTCTACACCCCACTGTTCAAAATCCTAGATCTGCCCGTGGGTCCAGCTGCAAGCAGAGATGGGTGCTTCCTTCTGACCTGGAGTCAGGCACCAAACTTAGAGGAGCTGGGTTAGACCTCTCTCCTTGACACATCCCTTTGGCCAACTCAGGTTGCTCCCACAGGGCATGCTGGCGCTAGTGAATCCCACTTCTAAGGGCATGTTTAAATTGGGACAGCCTTGCCCATACACCTCCTCTGTGCCTATCCACCCTGTGGAAATGAGCTGGTGCGATATGCCATAGTAGTAGCCCAATGTGCTGCTCTGGATCATCTAGAAATCTAGGTCTGGAGCATGGTGCTGGGGTGTGACCACGGCCTCCTCACCCCTTCATGTGGTGGTAGTCAGTGGTTAGGGCTTATTTCCTTAACAGTGTGACTGAACACCCTGTTGCTGCAATATAGGCCCTTCAGCACCTAGCTTTCCCTGTGCACTGTCAGGAGGTGTGGGCATGTAACCAGGGC
Source organism: Caiman crocodilus (assembly GCA_030014935.1). NCBI lineage: Eukaryota > Metazoa > Chordata > Crocodylia > Alligatoridae > Caiman > Caiman crocodilus. The sequence goes on along the minus strand of JAGPOW010001296.1, from coordinate 1,967,168 downwards.
TCTGAGTTCCAGTGGGCCGCAAGCTGCCTAAAAGATAAGAATTGCAATGCTGACTATGTCTCTGTGTGGATTTAACCCAGCCAAGCACATCAACTCCCAGAGCTTTCTTCCTCTGCAGCAATTTGGGAGCATATAGATAAGGAATTGTTAGACAGATTGAAGTACCTGTAGCTCACAGCTGAACAATCGCCTCGGTTGTAAAATGTAGCTGGTTTAGGTAAGGCGGTGGAGGCCTCCAGAGACTGACTGAATCCACCTAATGTGCTCAACATTTTTCCTTTCAACCCTGACATCACCCCTGATTAGTTTCAACATATTTATCATGGTGATATGGGCAGGAATGGTTACTGGTTGATGGCAGCCTCTTGCTTGTAAAATGTAAAGTCCTCAGGCCAGGTGGTTTGTGAGGACTTCGGACCCATTGAAAGAAGACATTGCATTTTGATTCATGGCGGAAGTGCAGTGCGGCAATGGCTGCAGCAATTCAAACATGGGTGCTGTGTTGCTTCTGCACAAAACTTCGTGTTCTTATGGGGTTTTTTTCTCCTCTCGTGCAACGAGTGTTGAAATAGAAAATGCCTTCAGAGTGCGTGGGAAGGCCAATGTCCAGGGCTTCACAATGAAAACACTTAACAAGGAAACTATACTGGGGTGCTAGGAAAGGTCCAACACAATTGCCTATATCCTAGAACAGGCATTCTTAATGTGGTGCCCACATGCTCCATAGTGCTGTCATGATTTTCTAAAGTGCTCTCCGACAAGTTGAAAAATAGCGCTCACAATCACGTCAAGAATCACGTTGAAAAGCATAATGGATGATGACCAGGGATCTGGGTTTTCCATTCATCATGGAAAAACACAGTAAAACCTGGATTTTTGCATTTTAAGAAGAAAAATGCTGGGAATGGTGGGTTTCTCCTTGCAGACTGGCAGAGTTCCAGTCTGCAAGGGGCCGGCGGGAGCAGGAAGAGGGTGGTTAGGCAAGCGGTGCCATGTGCATGTACACATGAATATGGCCACCAGGCAGCCTGGAGAGCAGTTCCCACAGCTCCCGCAGGTAAGTTGGGGGGAGAGGAGGAGGGGAGGGTGTGGGTGGGAATTGAGGCCCCCATAGCGAGGGAGAGAGTTGAGCAGGACTGGGGCTGGGGCTGCTGCCCAGCTGGTGTGAGGCTTGGGACCGTGGGGCTACGTGCCGCTGCAAGGCCCAGGCAAAATGGGACACCACAGCAGTGGGGGTGGCAACATGGAGTTGTGCCCCCTGCTGCTGCAGGGTAGGGTGGGTAGGGGGCATCTCACTATGGCAACTTGAGGCTCCCAGTAGCAGCACAAGCTTCCCTGACCCACTCACCCTACTGCACCGGGTCTCCCCGCTGGAACGCGGAGGCCCCAGGTGGTGGGCAACAGGGTGGGGAGCCTGACCCCCCACAGCAGGCAGCCTGCACCCACCTCCCCCATGGGCTTCACTGTGGCTGTGCCACCCATTGCGGAGGGGAAGCTGAGCTCCATGCTCTTCTCTGCTTCATAGCCGCCACCTCCCATGGGCAGCAGTTGGGGCCTGGGTACTGCTTCAGGGGTGCAGGGGGTTGTGGACTTGAGTCCCCAGCCCTATAGCCCCAGCAGGGCTCGGTGGGGCAGTGGGCTGTGGGTGGGGAGTGTGGGGCACCAGCAGGGCTCACGATCTGTGGCTTGGGAGTGAGGGGCAATGGCATTGGCAGGGCACAGGCATATCAGGACTTCTTAGTGCCACAAAGCAGTGGCGGGGAACAGCTACAGCTAGATCCACATCCTGGTGAGCGAAGTGGGCAGGGAGAGCTCTGATTTTCCATGATAACTCAAAATCAAATGCCAAAATGTATAGGCATTTAGAATTTATTTTAGTATAGTGATTAAGGCAATAGTAGGCTTCCAAATTGCTTGAAAAGCTGCCGCCACCAAAGAAGCAACATAGGGTGATTGTTGTAGGAGACTCCCTGCTGCGAGGAACAGAAGGTGCCATCTGTCATCCAAACCCCTTTGCTCAAGAGGTCTGCTGCCTTCCAGGAGCCAGGGTCCAAGATGTGTAACGGCAAGGATCCCAAAACTGGTCCACCCCACAGACCACTACCCCACACGCCTCGTCCTCATGGACACCAATGACATGGTGAGAAACAACCCTGGGAGAAACATGAGCAATTATAAGGCCATGGGGGCAAAGCTTAAGGAACTAGGAGCACAAGTGGTCTTCTCCTCAATCCTCCTAGTTAGAGGCTGAGGCCATCGGAGAGAGGAATGCATTGAAGAAGTCAACCAAAGGCTGGCTTTGGATTCTTCGACCTTGGTATGCAGTTCAATGGCACTGGTCTGCATGCAAGAGATGGTACCCATCTCATGGGCAGAGGGAAGAAACTCTTCTCCATGAGAATTGCAGACTTATTGAGGAGGGCTTTAAACTAGACAAGCCTGGGGGAGTGGGGTAAGATTCCACTGCTAAACATAAATCCTTTGACCAAGAGGACCCAGAGGAGGGTATTTAGTAGGGGACATCCAGATAACTACCAACACTCAGAGACACTTGCAGAGGGACAGAAAACATGAGACAACTAGGGGTGAGCTCATCTGTCTTTACCAGAACGCCAAAAGTATAGGCAACAAACAGGATTAATTTGCAGTTGTTCTGGCAGATGAGGAATTTGACCTCATTGGATTGATGGGAGACTTGCTGGGAAGATACATATGACTGGGCAGTGGATATTGGGGGCTACAGGATCTATAGGAAGGACAGGGTTGGGAAGAAGGGTGGAGGGGTGGCCCTCTGTGTGAAAGAACAGTACTCCCCCCACAGGTTACATTTGATGGCAGTGGGAAGTCCCTTGGGGCCCTCTGTGTCAAGATACAAGGGGGCTCGGGAGAAGGGGACCTGATGTTGGGAGTCTACTATAGGCAAGGCCATCCCTAAGGGGGCAAATTGAGGCAACCGCTCCAGGGCCTGCACTTGGGGGGCCCGACAGAGCTGGGTGGAGCGGCCACTACGATTTCATGCTGCTGCCAGCTTCACGCCTCGCTGCTCGGCACCTCCCTCCTGCCCCAGCCTCCAAATCTGCCACCAGCTTCCTTGTGTCTGGGGGCAGGGTCCCACACAAGCTGATTTGCCCTGGGCCCCGCACCCTGCTCATCTGAGTCATCTCTGACTCTAGGGCTCCCTCTCAAGAAGAGGAGAGTGACCAGGCATTCTCCAGGGAACTGACCGAAGCAGCAGGTACTAAAGACTTGATTGTCATGGGTGATTTCAAGTACCCTGACATCTGTTGGGAAGACCATTCAGTCAGCTCCAGCAGAGCAATCAACTTCTTGGCAACTATAGATGACCTGTTCTTGACACAAGCTGTGGAGGGGTCGATTAGGAGTAAAGCCACTCTGGACTTGGTGCTGAACAACGGGGAAGACATGGTAGGTGACTTGAAGATTGGAGGTGCTCTGGGTGGCAGTGGCCATGATTTGATTAGATTCGCCATTCACCGTAGGGCTGGGAAGTCTACCAGCAGAACAGAAGACCTAGACTTCATAAGGGCAGACTTTGGAAAACTCAGGAGTCTAGTTGAAAAGGCCCTTCACAACCAGTGATTGGATGACTTGGAAGCTCATGAAGGATGGAGCTTTCTTAAGGAGGCGATTCTCACTCTTCAAACAGAGGCCATCCCCATGCAGTCAACTAGAAGGAAAGGAGCCAAGAGACCTGCCTGGCTCAACAGGGACATTAGGGAACTTCTCAAAAAGAAAAAAGAAGCGTACATGCAATGGAAAAACAGTTCAGTATCCAGAGAAGCATACGCTCACGTGGCCAGGGTCTGCAGACATGAGACAAGGAAAGCCAAGGCATGCATGGAAAATCTCTACAGGTACATAGGAAGCAATAAAAAAATTAAGCTCCACTGTGGCACCCCTACTGAATATGGAGGGGAAGCCCACAGTTGACCCCCATGAAAAGGCAGTGTTCCTTAAGACTTACTTCACATCAGTATTCTTGAAACCAGATGAGAACTCATCACCTGTCCAGAGGCGCAGCAAATACAGTGATGACAGCAGTCCACATAAAATCAGTCTCAAACAGGTGAAGATACCCTTTGATCATATGGATGTTTTCAAGTTGGCTGGGACAGATGACCTGCATCTGAGAGTGCTAAAGGAACTGGCCAAACTCATAGTAGAGCCTCTGGTGAGGCTGAAGAGTCATGGAACTCAAGAGTGGTCCTGAATGACTGGAAAAGGGCTAATGTGCCACCCATCTTTAAGACAAGAAAGAGGGATGACCCTGCTAACTATAGACTGGTCCTGGGAAAATCTTTGAAAAAATTGTCAAGTAGGCCATCAACCACAAGCTTGCAACCGGGGGTACTGAGAAACAACCAGCATGGCTTTGTTGAGGGGAGGTCATGCCAAACAAACCTGGTGTCCCTTTATGACCAGGTAACTAACCAGCTGCACATGGGACAGGAAGTGGATGTCATCTACCTAGATTTCAGCAAGGCCTTTGATACTGTTTCCCATGAAATCCTCTCAGTTAAGTTGGAGAGTACTAGCCTAGAGCAGACTACAGTGAGGTGGGTTGGCAACTGGCTCAGCACCCAATCCCTGCATGTGGTAATTGATGGGGTGGCCTCATCGTGGAGGGCCATCTCCAGCAATGTCCCCCAGGGATCAGTGCTTGGGCCTGTGCTCTTTAACATCTTTATCAATGACCTGGACGAGGGAGTGAAAAGCGTAACGATTAAATTTGCAGATGACACCAAGCTGTGGGGACAAATGGGCACATCCGAGGACAAGGCAAAGATCCAGGATGACAATGACAGGCTAGTCCTATGGGCTGAACACAATCAGATGAGGTTCAACAGGAACAAGTGCCAGGTCCTGTATCTGGGTAGGAAGAACTCGCACCATACCTATACGATGGGTGGTGGTCCACTGGCTAGCACTGCATCTGACATGGACCTGGGGGTGACAACTGACCAAGGAATGAATATGAGCCACCAGTGTGACAAAGTTGCCAACAGAGCAAACAGAACCCTGGTGTGCATCAGCAGGTGTGTTGCCAACAGATCCAGAGAGGGGCTCCTCCCCTCTAGTTGGCATTGGTGAGGCCACAGCTGGAGTACTGAGTCCAGTTCTGGGCACCACACTTCAAGAAGGGTGTGGACAAGCAGGGTGCTACACTTGGGCAGTGGGAACCAGCAGCACACTTATAAGCTGGGAAACTCCCTTCTTGAGAGCATGGTGGCAGAAAGAGATCTTGGAATCATCATTGACTCCAAGATGAAGATGAGCTGACAATGCGAGGTCACGGTCAGTAGGGCTAACTGTATCTTGTGCATTCATAGATGCATTTCAAGCAGCGCCGAGGAGGTGATCCTCCCTCTCTATGTGACACTGGTCAGGCCGCAGCTGGAGTACTGTGTTTAGTTCTGGGCGCTGCACTTCAGGAGGGATGAGGACAGCATTGAGAAGGTCCAGAGGAGGGCCACCCTCATGATCCGGGGACAACAGGGCAGACCCTACAAAGAGAGGCTACAGGACCTTAACCTGTTCAGCCTTCACAAGAGAAGGCTGAGGGGGGACCTGGTGGCTGTCTATAAACTCACCAAGGGGGAACAGCAGGGTTTGGGAGAGAGAGGGGTTAGCACCCCCCCCCCCGGGGTAACAAGGAATAACGGCCACAAATTGTTAGAGAGTAGGTTTAGACTAGACATCTGAAGGCACTACTTCACAGTCAGGGCAGCTAGGATCTGGAACCAACTTCCAAGGGAAGTGGCGCTGGCTCCTACCCTGGGGGTCTTAAAGAGGAGGCTTGACGTGTACCTGGCTGGGGTCATTTGAGCCCGGTTTTCTCTCTTGCCCAGGGCAGGGGGTTGGACTTGATGATTTACTAGGTCCCTTCTGACCCTAATTCTATTAATCTATGAATCTGTGAAAGGATGAAGAGAAGGGCTACCTGCATGATCAAGGGCCTGGGGAATAGGCCTTATGAGGAGAGACTTTGGGACCTGGGTTTGTTCAGTCTGAGTAAAAGAAGGCTGAAGGGTGACTTGATAGCCACCTACAAGTATGTCAAGAGAGAACACCAGGATCTAGGAGCGCAACTTTTCAGAAAAGCACCCCCTGGGAAGATGAGGTCCAATGGACACAAGTTAGTCAAGGAAAAGTTTAGGCTAGACATAAGGAAAAACTTATTTTCCATACGGGTAACTAGAATCTGGAACACACTCCCAGCAGAGGTGGTGCAGTCGCCACCCTGGCGGTGTTCAAGAGGAGGTGGACAAACCTTGTTGAGCTCGTTTGAGCTCAACTATCTCCTGTCCATGGCTGGGGACCCAATTTGGTGATCTTACAGGTCCCTTCCGGTCTTTCTATGATTCTAAAATTGTAAATATATCAATAAAACATTGTGTTCAACTGATACCTATATACATATAGTGACATTTCATTTTAATCACAGATTTTGGGGCTTTTAATCAAATAATTTGCAATTTTTAAACAGAGTAAACCAGCATCCTTGATTATGACAATTATATCCATTTGATTTTCTTTTAATGCTCCATGAAAAAGGCTAAGTCATTGCAGTGCTTATTAATGACAAAAAGTTGAGAACTCCTGTCCTAGAATGAGGTGATAATTTTCCAGCTGGTGCAAAATGGTGTTGATTCATTGACTTCATTGGTTTATGTCAGCTGGGAATCTGACCGAAAACCTGAGTGCACTTGGATCGGTTAGTTAGAAATGCTCAGTGTGTCCTGTCAGCAAGGTCTGGTTGGATTGTCACTTCTGGAAAATAAAAGAAAGCTGAATGTTTTAATCAGTGTAATCTTGAATTTCAAGACTGGTGAGTGAGGATGGAGAGCTCCTGGGCCATGTTTTCATCTGCTTTGTTGACATGGAGACAGTTTATAACAAATGAAAAACTGGATCCCCTCTCTGCTTTTTTTTGGATGCCTGTGCATCGCCTCTCCAGCAATAGCGAGGCCAAACAGAGTCTTGGAGTCTGCCCTTGAATATGTACCATCTGCTCAACCACAACTCCTTGACTTGTTCCTAGGACACCCAACTCCTAATTGGTCTCCATCTAAGTGCTAGCCAGGCCCAGGCTGGCTTGGCTTCCAAGGCTAGATAAGAACACATGCACTCTTTCTGGCAAGGACACAGACAGCCCTTTCACTCTAATGTTTGGAGTGGCATGGGTTGTCAATGGCAGGATACGGTGGACAGTTTTATTGAGTCAAGGCAGGCCTGCTAGGGTTTGGCCAAGGAAGGCACTAGATGTAGTGGAGCCAGTGTAGTTTACGACATGTATCAGCGACAGCACTATCTAACCAAGCAGGCGCATATACATAAAACATTTGTGTGAAATTGGCTGGAAAGTTTGTATGACAATATACCATATATCTCAGTGAAGGAAAACGATGGGAACTCAGTGTGGGGCCAGTGTTTATGGGCTGTCCATTTATTCAGTTTTGGTTCATTTGAAAGTGGGCAATAGTTTGGGTTGAATTTCCCAACCCACACTTTAGATTAAATAAATTGTAGATGAAATGTTAGCAACCCTAATGTCAACTGAAAATGATCTTTTTGGGACTACATGTATAGTAGTTTGGGCTCATTCACTCTCTCCCCTTTTACACAGTAGCTAGGTGGTTATAACGCTCACCCAGGATGTGGAAGAGGCAGGTTCAAGTATCTCCTCTGCCTGGAGGCATCTGAACCCAGATCATGCCAGCCAGGAGCATGCCCTAACCACCAGTATATAGGCTAAACTGGGAAGAGGTTGGAGGAGGATAATTTTTCCTTACTTTATTAGTATTAGGGGAGTTCAAGATGGGCTGTCATAGTACAGCACTAGGTGTTGGAGATACACAGCAAGAGCAAGGCCATTCCCCAAGAAGTTTGTCATCTAAACAAATGGGAGGAGGAGAAAGAGAGCCATGGAGATTTCTGTTCAACAGACTGTCATCAGAACCAAGAAGAGAACCAAGAAATAGGAAGAGAACCAGCTGTGCTCCACAGTAGAGTTTTACCCATAACACCACAGGGTCTGCCCATTGCAATTGGTGTTCAGCTCATTGGTTGTGGTAAAACACAGCAGTGTTGTGTGAGTGGGAAGAATACCGTGTTGGGATGGGATGTTTCTAATCCTGCTGACTGGCTGAAATTAAGGAAACGTCGTCTGACTTAAAATAGCTCATATGACTATTGGCGTTCAAGTTAGCCCATCTGCAAAAACCAGTTAGTTCTGCTTAAAAAATGGGAGAACAGCTGTTCTTGGAAAATGACACAAACAGCTTCCCTTTGGTCACCCTTCAATAACTGATGAAGCAAGCTCTTCAGCTGAGCAAGTAAGGCTCAGGATGTGACTCAGAGCAAAGATGATGGCCAGGATGCCGGCCCAAATGCTTACAGACACGTCTCCTCCCTTTGCACAGGGCTGGATTTCTCAATGTGACCTGCACACTCTTCTTCTGATTAATCTTTTTCCCCAAAAATTGCTGCAAGGGACCAAGTAATTTTGAAAATCCAACTGCTTCATCTTATGGGTGTGCTGCTCTTTGGAAGATGTAGCCCCATTATTTGGTTCATCTGATGGCTGCAGAAAAGAAAAGGTACAGACAAGGGGACCCCTTAAGGGATAAGGGGAAGACCTCAAACCTAAGCGATGATCTCAGGAAGAGTTAGGTGGCTGGATACCTTTGAGGTTCTGGGCCCTATATTGTTCTTCTGGTCAGAACTGAGTGCCTTTTTGGAAGATACCTGACTCAATATGCTGTAAATGCTGATTTTTTTTTCTTTCCATGTACCTTTGTTGTATGGGGAGGGGGTGATACTAACTAGGTGATAATTAAAATACATGATTCTCTACGAAGGCCACAGCCAAGGGAGATAGGGTTCAGCTCTGTGTAAATGTGATTGTGTTGGAACATAATTTGCCCAAATCCTAATCTATGTTCCTTCTTGAGAACATCAATGACAACCTGCAGTAGAAGACCACGGAGAAGAGCAACTGGGTTGCTTCAGATCTATCATCCCAGCTTTTCTGAGTACCATGAGGCCAAGCAATGGAAATAAAAGGTTTGTGCTTGTAGGCAAACCTGGGTGGTGTCTCTTTTGCCAAGCCACATCAGTGATGGAATGGTTATTGCACAACAAAATTAAAAATAATGTTTCTTTTCAGTGCTAGTCTCCAGCCAACTTCCGGGGGGGGGGGGGGGGATTCAGGAACAGATTCCAGCTGTGCTTTTTCAAATCCTCCCAAACTCCTGAGCATGTTTGAATACTTCAGCCTTCGCTTTTTGCCCACCTGGCATTAGTAGTGGTATCAGTGCATACTTAGGGCTCTCCACGGAGTTTGGGGCTCTGTGTGCCAGATACTGTTCATTCCAATATAATATGAGAAAAAACTTGCACCAAAGACTTTTGCATCACTGATCTACCTTGAAGTAATCATTCTTAAGTGATGCACTAGGGGACGCTAGAGGGTAAATAGTTACCAGGTTTATTATGGTAATGCCTTCAGACTATCTAGTCAATAGCCAAGGGTGGATGGTGAGTTCTGCAAATTCTTCACCATCTAACTCTCTGTGCTCATTATAACCTTGAGCTGGAATAGAGGCCTTCTCTCTCTCTTTTTTTTTTAACTTTAATGTCACTTCAGGATGACTGCTTTTGATTCCACCTGAAGTCTTCAGCTCCTGATATCACAAAAACGACAGTGACTACATCCTGAGGACAAAAACCAGCAGCGAGCCAGATTCAGGGCAGCAGGTGGGCCAGTTAGGTGGATATTAAAAATAGTCTAAGTGTTGCCACAGAAGCCAGCCTGCTTTCCTTTTTCTTGCTCTTTTGGGTATGCTAAATTGGCCCTCTCTTGCCTTGCAGTCTTGAAAGGATTTCAGTGTGAAAGAACAGGCACTAAGCAAGTTAGTTGGAAACTGCTGTTTGGGAAGCTCTGGGAGCGTAATTCATCTTTTGCAGCAGCAAATGCTCCCAGGGAGGCAGAACTCAGCAGTTCATCTGGTTCATCACTAGCAAGCTCATCATTTGTTCAGTCTTAGGGGCATGTTACTATGGTGGATGGGATGCATTGATGTATTTAAGCAGAGCATGGTTTAATTTTTCCTTCAGTTACACAAATGCTTTTTTTGGACGTTCTTCCCCATGCAAACAATTTCCCTCCTCATTAAATGGTATAAGGGGGCTTCTCGTTCTCTGAAATTCTGTAAAACCATCCCCTAAAATCTGCAGAGGCCTACCTACTTCCACGCACCTCCGCTGGGTCCACAAGAACCCTGGTCCTTTATAACACTCCGGGTCCTGGAACTGAGACGTCCATCTCTCCTCTTTGACATTCAGTCGATGCAACTCACCACAACGTGACAGCTATTTCCTTCAAGTTTAAAACCTGACTCAAATCCTGTCCACCTCTAGCAGAAGTTCCTCCCACGGTCTGTGGAAACCAATGAAGTCACCTAAGTGTGTGAGATGTCCAGCTCTCACTACTTGCCACCCAGTGAAATGTCCTTGGTTCGTTCATAAATCTGAGAAGCATTTGGTGGAGACGATCCAGAGGGTTTGACAGCAGCAGTTTTTTCATAATCTTCAGGTGTCACTTCAGGCAGATGGAATCCAAGCTGCTAGAAATGTTGTTCCTGGTATTTTATTCTGGATATCTACCATTTGGGCAGCTTCCACGAACTGTCTGTGAATTGTAGTCGCTTGTTGTCAGCACACCTCCTTAAGTCTTTTTCAGGCATTTTCCAATCACAGTTGGGGGGGGCGGTGGTGGTGAGATTGATTGATGCATCCTACAGCCTGTGATTTAGCTTCACTTTCCCTGCTCCTCAGTGAGCTTAGAGGACCTGACATGGGGGGGGATGCTGGTTTTCTGGCGCATTCATGTGTTTGCACGCAATCTAACGGGCACCCCATCTTCCCCTCTGTGTTCTCTGTTATTGCTGGAGAACACACTTGCATGCCAGTCTCATTGCTGGTTTGCGTTGCCTTCAGCAGACACTTCTGTCAAGTCAGCCCCTTGGTCTTTTATTGACAGCTCATCATTTGTGCCCCAGTGAGATGTTTTCAGACACCAGCCTGCTAATCCAGTTTGTCACTGGCTGCGTCTCCTAGTCAGGCAGACTAATCCCCCCTTCCCAGAACTCACCCTTTGGCCTAGCTTTAATGGGATTGTGCTGAACAGCCGGCCTGGCTGGTTAGCTGTGACTTCATCTACGTGGGTCACCCCAGGAGTTCAGTTTCCTTCGAGGTATTTCTGTACAAGGACCTGGCTCCACAACTGTATTCAGAGGGGCTGCAGGGAGCACTTCGATTCTGGCACCCCACCAGCGTGACAGAACCACTTTTTTGGCCCCAAGAGTTGACCCCCAGGCTACTCTTATGCCCAGCAGGGCACCTGAAAAATGCCCAGGAATATGTCTGTTCTGTTAATATTCCCCAGAAGCTCTTGTGATGCCCTCAGATAAAAAAACAAATGCTATCCTGGGATACGTTAGAAGAGGTAGCTCCAGTGGGGTGAGGGAAGCACTAATGCTGTGGTCCCGGCACCGCAGAGACCTCATCTGGAGTACTGTATGCAGTTCTGGTGAACTCAAACTGGAGTAAGCCCAGTGAAGGGCTAAATGCGTGGAGAGCTGATCATAGGAGAGGACACCAGGGGAGACTAGTTGGTTTAGCTGAGTAAAAAGAAGGCTGAGAGGGGAAGTGATTACTGTCTTTCCATACATCAGGGGCTCAAGCATCAGGGAGGAAAAAGATTTAAGTCAGGGCAGTCCCAGGGGTGGCCTGTAACACCCAGCCACCGCTTAGCCTGCGTGAAACTGAGACAATATAGTCACGCTTGTTTAAAGTCAAATAGAGGGCAGGGTAGACTTGTACCTTATAGACAGGGGTGGGCAAAATACAATCCACCAAAGGCTTTTATCCGGCCCAGGTGTGGGGGTGCAGCCTGAGCCATGGCATGTGTGGCTGGTCCCATCATCCCTGGGTGGCATCTCTCATGGCAGCAGCTACCTCTGGCTGCTGCCACTAGTGTTGCCACCACTGTCAGACCTGGCCCTCCTGCCCAGGCACGCCGGCGGGGCCGACCTGCATCCACTACTGCGGGCATCAGGTGGAGCGAATGGACGGGTGGAGTCTCCACAGAGACTGACCTGGGACCCGGGCAGGCAGGGCGGGTGGGGAGCAGCATCTGGGAGCTTGGGTGGTGATAGCGCGGGACCAGGACTCGGGACACAACCACGATCTGCTCCCTGCACATCCCTGCTGTGGGCTACGGGTACGTGGGCAGGGGCAAGCTCCCAAGATCCTGCTCTCAGACACCACTGCCCACCCACTGTAGATCCTTGCTCCTCCCTGCAGCGTGCCATGGAGACCCCGGGACAGGGCCTAGATTGCCAGGCAGCGACAGCACATGGCTTGGCCTCAGGGCAGAGCTACTTAGGGAGTTTTGGTGAGCAGAGGGGCAGGCGGAGAGGTGGGGAGCGGGGAGGGAATGACCTGGCCCACAGTAGCTCACCAAAACTCCTTAAATGACCTTCCAGCCCAAATAATTGCCCCCTCTTGTTACAGATGAACCTAAATAGATATAGATTAGATAGACAAACAGAGAGCAAGCACAAGGTTTTGCGGACTGAAGCTCACTTCACCAGGTGGTGTGAAAGGATGTGGGTAAAACCAGGGTTGGAATTAGGGAGGAGTTAAGGAGGGGTTGAGCCTCTCTCCCCCATAGGAGACAAGAGCCGCCCTGTAAGATTTGAAAATCATAATCTGGGGCAGTCTCAGATTTTATTAGGGCATCATGATGGGCAGCTCAATTTTTTTTGCAGACCTCTCCCCCCCCATCCCTGCGCGCAAGAGTTAAAGTATAATTTGAACCTGGGTAAAGTTGCCAGACTGGCTGCATCTTATTTCATGATTTCTTTGACAGTGGCTGGTGAATACTGCCCAGCACTACTGTAACAAGCAGCAGGTGACTATGGGGTGTGAGCGGCAGCTGTCACCGCTGCTAGTTCAACCCCTACTGCTGCCTCTTCTGGGGCTGCACCTGGATGCCATACCTCTGCTGCCCAGGGACAGCCGCTGGCTCCTGCTTGGTGGTGCTCTTGCACAGAGTAGAGGCCCTCTGTGACCAGCACTATGATTCCCTGCTCCCAGCTCAGGCAACACTTTGAAGAAACCTCACGTTGTCCAAAAGCAGTTTCTATGCGCCAGGTTTAGATTTGCGGCAGAGATCTGAGCAGCATGAAATGGGCCGCTGTGCTGCTGCCTGCTGTAGATTTCTACCTTTATTAGCCACCCTGCCACTCCCGTTTGACAGCTCCTGCTCTTAATCAGCTCCGTCTCAAGCATTTTTCTGACATCTACTTCCACCCATCCGCTTTGTCTACTTCCCTCTGCTTGCCTGTTGCATTTTATCTTTGCTTTTCTGTATGATCCTGGCTTGCACGTCCTTTGGCAAGGCCAGTTAAACGGAATTGATCCAAAACTTGCTGAAGCCTTTGGGAATTTTTTCCACTGACTCCAAAAGGTTTTGGATCAGCCCCAGGGTGAAATCAGCTCTTGTAACATTTAACACTTTTCTCCCTATTGGTCCCTCTGGAAAACCTCTTGCAAAACTGAAATAAAGCACTTATTCGGAGCAGTCCTCCCTGCCCACCACTCCCACCCAGTGATGCATGGCCATCAGCTCACTGCTGAATCCTGTGCATCATTTTACAGGTTGGGAAAGTGAACTGGTTGGGATTTGGTTGGGGTTGCCAAAGAAGCAGAAGGGAGCTGAAATTTGGAGGTGTAGAGGGAGCTCTTTTGCTTAAGGGCTGCCAAAGGCTTAATGTGACAGCCAGTTAGTTGCAGAGCCTCACAGGCCAACTGTTGGTGCACCGAGTGATGTGTTCCCTGTGTGATGTGCCCCCTTCTTCTCCCCATCCCTTCCCCCAGCATGACTTTTCCCACCATGGGATGGGTCTCCCGTAACAGGGCATCCTGCCAACGGACTGGGCAGGCCTTCCACAGCAGGGCACGCATCCCACGCACAGGGCAGGCTGTTTGCAGCAGAGCTCTCTTTTACAGGTCAGGCCCTTCTTTCTTCCTGCAGCAGGTCACCTTCCACCTCCCAGGGTCCCTCCACACAAGGGCCTTTTCAAGATTATGCTTCTTGGAGGAGCTGACTGACTCCTTTCCAGTGCTTTGAAAAGTCAATTGCTCAGGGACGTGGTGTCATCATTGCGAAAGGTAAAAAAATCATGAGTCTCCAAATCAGGAGACTAGGTTAAAAAACTTACCGGAAGTAAGAGAAAGCCATACTAGCTATTTGCCTTCTGGTGTTTGAACCTGGAGGTTGACATTTCCAGGATTTTTCTCCACAGCCATAGAAGCCAGAAGCTTTTTATTTCGTTGGAAGCTGACTCAAGGAGCTGAGTCTTTAAGAAAATATTAGACACCACCAGGCCCATGAATCCTATTGGCTGGACAGTGATTTCATTCCCCTCTCCCCCCGCTCCCTATGAAAAAAATGATGAGAGAAAGATTTTTTTTTTTTAAATCAAAAGCTTTTCTTTCAAGCTTTTGGGGCTTTCTTTCTAATGGAATAGAAAAATGGAGTGCACAAAGTCCTTCCCCTCCAAATGCTGGCAGAATTCGACATTTTTCACAAAAAAAATCCTCGTTGTCAAAAATAGTCATTTTTCGCAGGGAAAAACAAATATTCTTGACCGAGGGAATCTATATCCGAACTGGGGGAGGGAGAGACAGCTTTGCGGCGTTATATAGTGATGCCTCCAGCTCGCATCACAGACAGCAGCTGTCTTCTATTTACAGATGTCCGTTAGTTACCAAGCAGACACGTCTACTTCTTCCTCTCTCCCCCTCCTGCCAGTCTGGCCCTCTTGTTGGTCCAGCCCTGGCAGCATTGTGGATGTAAGATGACTCACTTCTCAGTGCCTGGTGGAGGGAGGGCGATGGAGAACCCACCAGCCTGTGCAGGAACAGACTCCGCTTTGTGCTGAGCGGCTTAAAGGAGCTTTATGACTCCTGTCCGAGCAGCGCGCGCCGTGGCTGCCACACAGGCTCTTTTTGTGGTGACGTGATCCCCTGGCGGATGAGGGGGAGGACTAAGTTTGATGAACACGCTGCACATCAGGTTTTTCCATTTTGCAGGGGTGAGCTGAGGAAACACAGGAGGCTTCTGTGCGAGCTGCAGGGTGACGCTGCGTGCTGCAGCGGGTGCGGGCTCTACAGCGAGTTATCTAAGGTGAATGTATGCAGGGAGAGCAAAGAGGATCCTGAGTATCTACATTTGCCTTCAATGGGCTTTGCCTCAGGCCTGGCCTAGGGAGCAGTGTAGAATAATAAGGAGAGTGTTTCTCGCAGGCAGAACAATGACGTGTGGCTTTGAACTGATGCATTTGAAACACAAATAGGTTAATAACTAACATTTGGAGGCACCTTAAAGCACAAGACATCTATTCAGTAATTAAGCTCCAGAAGGTCCCACCCAAGCTATGTGGAGAGTTGAATAGATCAGAGTTGAATAGATGCCTGGGGACAATTTTGGTGATATTCGCTCCAGGTTTAAAAATTGCTGTGGGTTGCTGCCTTTGTATTCTGGGGCTGCTTCGCTAAGGGCATGTCTACATCTCACTAGCTAGATACTTCATTTTGCCGCTGAGAAAATGTGCCCTACCTTCTGCACCAGTCAGCCCTGGGAATGAGGTGGGTAGGATGCAACAAGGGCACCCCAAGCTGCCACTCGAGCACACCTGAAGTCTGGATCTTTAATAGATTTCATAGACATTAGGGCTGGAAGGGGCCTCAGAAGATCGTCGAGCCCAGCCTCCTGCCCGAGGGGCAGGAATTCAGCTGGGGTCATAGGATCCCAGCAAGACAAGCATCCAAATTTGTCTTGAGGTAGTGTGTGTGCCTAAAGTCTGGGGTTAGCACATATGAAGCAAGAGCCGAGTTTGGGGTCAGGCTGATTTTCTCAGGTACATGACTGACCACTCTGCAGCTATGGTGTACGCATGTCCTATATTTCTGCATCAGCCTCAACTGAGATCTGGGCCTGTACCACTCAATATGGCACAGGCACAGAATGAGAAGCAGGCCTTGCCCTCTGGGTTACCTGGTTCATACGAATTCAGTGCAACAGATAAAGGAATACAAAAACTAGAACGCTTGGTTCCACAATGATACCTTTTATTAGATCAACTGGGAAATCGCATGAAAACTGCCCTTTTCTGCAAGCTTTTAGGATCAAAGTCCCTTCATCAGACTCTGGGCAAAGTGTAGATGGTACAAGATGGTAAAAAGCCCCCAAAGGAAGCAAATAAACTTCATTTTTGCACAGAGGGAGCTGAAGATGGAAGGCTGTCCCTCTGGGTCCATGAGAGGGTCTTTGTGACCTGTGCTGAGTAGCTCTTTGATGTGTAGATCAGGTAGATTTCCTTCCCTGGAAGTGTCAGATGGCAGGCAGGGAGGTAAAAAATCTTTCTTGTTGTTCTGCAATGAAGTTTAAAATCCAAAGTCGGCTAAAATTCAGCATCTTCCATGTTTCAGGGGTGTACTTGGTAGCCGTGTTGGTCTGAGACAAGAAGACATACAAAAACCCTAGAACTCTTGGTTCCAAAATGGTACCTTTTACAGATAAAGGAAGTACTTTGTGGATGGCCCCAGACACAAACACTCAGTTCCTTAAAGGCCTTTGGTGCCTAACACCTACTGACTACAGTGGAAAGCCAGGCACCTAAATACTTTTGTGAAGGTGGTCCCAAGGGGATCCACAAAAGGACACATCCCAAGATCCACAAAAGGACTGATGCACCTAAATGCTGTCATGCCCACACACAAATTGTTTCTCCTGCCTTGGGAGCAGGGCTCAGTTTAGTAGCGGCTCTCAGAGCATGCTTAGGAGATCAGGGTCTGCACAGACAGGACAACAGAGGTGAATATGCTGCCGCCTTCTCCAAAAGCTCAACCATTAGAGCATTTACCTGGGAGGTGGGGGAACCCAGGCTTAAGGCCCTTTTCTGTGTGAAGAGATTTAAATTTACATCTCCAACCTCCTCGGTGAGTGCCGTAACCTACAGCCTATTCCGTGTCTCAGGAAGACTTGCAGTCTCTTCCCAGAAGACCTGAGTTTCAGCTTCTCTGCATTCAAGCTAATGTTCTATTCACAGCACCTGCTTAGAAGTTGCTGCCGCATGGCCCTGGACTACCTTTCCCATGACCTTCCCCTTTGTTGCAGGAAGAATATGGTCAGCTGCCTTCCTCTTACCTGGAAGCCTTGCCTCAGTTTGTGCAGACACCACTGAGGCTAGGCTGATGCCCATGGGGCATATCTACCTGCCAAGTGGCATGGCAAAAATTGTTCAGTGGTCAGTAGCTCATGAAGCTGTGTATACCAGCGCTCATCTTTGACATCATAATCAGTGAGCTGTTCAGCAGCTTGCCCTCCATCACCAGTACGGGGCAGCGACTGCTGATGGCCTATCTCACCACCTCCCCCCACCCTAGTTTGGTACTGTTTGCTGGCTCCTCTTCAATAGCTCTGCTAGGTCTAATGGAGTCCTGTGCTTTAGCAGAGCGGTTCCCAGCCTTTTTTATACTGCAAACCGGCAAATTCACTCAAAGAATTTCGGCGGACCAGGTATAGAAACAATCTAATTTACGTAGTTGCATTTTTAAAATATTTAAATACATAAATGTTTAAATATTTGTACCTGGATGTGGGTTGGGGTACCACAGCTGCAGGCACTGGGAGACCCTGCAGGGGAGGGGGCTGGGCAGGCAGCGGCCTGGGGGGACCCAGCTGGGAAGAATAGGCTCCACTGCCTTCCCTAGGAGCAAGCAGCAGAGCCATCTCCCACCCTTCACCCCAGGCATTTCCCTGTCCACATCCTCCCTCTTCCAGTGGCAGGTGGGGCTGGGGGTGGGGTCCATCCCAGCCCAGCATGGGCCCTGGTACCTGCTGCATGGGCAGCGCCTCGCTGGGCACGGCCATGGTGACAGAAGCGGGATGGGGCTCACGGAGCCAGCTGCATCCCTCCCAGGGCTGCCCTGCCACCCAGATTTAACCCCGCGTGTGACTGCCGGCAGCAGAAGCTGCTTGCCCGGGCGGACAGATGGGGTTCTGAGCAGGGGGATCATGCCACAACCTCAGCCAACCCTTTGCCGCCCAGTACTGGGCCATGGCCCAGTGGTTGGGAGCCTCTGCTTTAGCAGGCTCCTGGGCTGCACACATGGGGGAAGGAGGAATGTTTCCAACTTCATCTTGCTTTTTCTAATGTCAACAGTGTTTAGCCCTCAGATGTGTCAGGTATATAAAATTCAAGTAATCATGATTCTTGTTTCATGGCTCCTTGTGGACAGCCTGTGTTCATCAGAACTGTCTGTATCACCAGCACTTGGGTCGTTTTCATCCCGTGCAGTGTCGCTATGTTGCTGGGATTACACTGCAGCTAGAATCGGACTAGTTGCTGATTGAATACCCTTGTGGCAGGGGGCACCCTTCTTCTGTAGCGTGTGTACGTTCGTATCCTATGGATCTACCGGCCGCATGCATGAGATCTCCTGCCCTTCGTGAAAATCTCCTTAGTCCTTACATCCTTAGTCACTGCATATGTTTCTGACCTTTTCTTCTTAGGCTAGCAATAATATTGAGACATACAGGGGTTCTGTTTTCCACACTTCTTATATTGTTGCTCATAACTTGGGCGTTTTTCTTTCTGTTTTTCTGTTGCCTTTCACAGTGCACGCCCCGAACCACGGACGCCTACATTCTCAGCAGGCCTGTCCGTGTCCTGCTGGAGGCTGGAGCCTGTTCTGCCCTGTTACAGTTCAGCCTCCCTTACTTTTAGATTACCCCAGTAATTCTGAAACAGGGTGCTGTGGTACCCTCTGGTGCCTTGAGATCTTTTCAAGAGCACCACAAGGCGTCACACAATGTTAGGTGTGCAAACATGATTCATATCACAAACCCAAAGATTTCAAATAGGAATCCACAGTCTTGCAACAATTCTGCTCTGTTGTGGTCTTCCTGAGTTCTTTGCTACAGATGAATTGCCCCATAATTTTTCCATAGTCAAAAATGAGCAAAAACTAGAGCTGTTATTTTCTGAAGTGTGCCTTAAGTCTAAGAAGGGGCCCTTAAATTTAGAAAAGGTTGAGAACCGCTGGACTAATCATTGCCATCACATCTCATGCACCACATAATATTGGGGAAGTAGATGTTTCTGAGACTAAACTAGCTCTTTATTAAAACATCCAGTAGCTGCAGCTGAAGCAGCACGCACATGAACCAACTTCTTCCTGCCTTCAGATTTGTTCCCCTTGCAACTCATGGTTCTCCCTACAGGGTTCATGGAGGTTGCTACACAGTTTAACATCCACAGATCGCAAAGCCCCTGTGGAAGAAAGTATTGTTAGCACCATTTCACAACTGGAGAATGCGAGGCTCAACGCGTGGAAGTGACTTTCAAATGGTCATGTAGCAGGACCGGCGGTGATATCATTGAGGTCTCATGACTCCATTTCAGTGTCCTACCCCCAGTGTTTTATTAGCGATCTTCAAAACCTGAATGAGAACACAATGCATTTGAGGGCGGTGTGGGGAGAGATGGTTAATGGCTGCAAAGTGAGGCCAAAATGAAGTGTAAGAAGAATTCTACAATTTGCTAATAAAAAAGAGCAGTGAAATCTTGATAAGCTTCTTTCTCTCATAGCCTTACATGTGCATGCATACCCACTCTCTTCCTAACGCTCTTCAGGAGCTGGCTGCTTTACAGGAGCTGGCTGCCTAAAACCTGCTACGTAGTCATTATTACATAACACTGCTTGGTGGCTTTCCAGTCCAGACAATCTTTGCATGCAGTCAGTAACTGACTGACTTGACTATCTCCACAAGAGGCCAGTTTCTAACCTCATGTTGATAGAGTTTATTGCAAAATGCATCCTCAAAACATCCCTTCTTGTTGCCTGGCTACAGATGTTTCTGCTTGAACTCCAGCAGCCAGCTGTTGCGGGGTGGGGGGAGAGTTGTAATTGATTAATTGTGAAGCAAACCAGCAGAGAACAATGAGCAGAGCTTAATGTACTAAACCAGACCAGCAGGAATGATTGGCCTGAGAAACCGTGGTGTCAAACAAAGTAAAGACAGTAAGGCGGATAGGAGGGAAGCAGTACGCTTTCCACATGCCTGGCAAACATTTCTAGAGGTCTAGAGAAACTGGGTCTGTGTTAGCCTTTTATGCGAACTCAAAAAATGGCAGGAGGACCTAAAATATAAGCTGCCACAGGCCTGCTCCTCTTCCCCAGATTTTTCTGCTTCGTACCCGGTTGGACGCTGAATGTTTTCAAAAAATTGGATGAAAATAGTGCATCCTTTTTTTTTTTTAATTTTCAAAACACGTGACCAGCTCTATCCGCTCTGTTACTCCAGCGTCCGCGCACGCGCTTCACTGATGGCATTATTTGTGTTAGTGTAAAACTGGAATAACGGTGTTGAAAACGGCCTTCAGGAAATGGAGGGAATCCAGATCAACTAGTCTGAAACCTGATCTCAGTCCCGCAGAAACGTTTTCTAGAGCAGACCGAAGCGTTGCTTCTCTCTTCGCACACTCAGTAAGAGAGGAAGGATGCCCCAATGGCTAGTTTGCTAGCTAAGGACGTGGGAGATTTAGGGGCCTTCCTTCTTTTGCTACAGGCTTCCTGTGCGACCTCGGGAGTTTCTTCACATCTTTGTGTTTCTGCTCCCCACCTATAACTTGTGGATAGTAGCACTGTGAAGAAATGCGACTGGGTCCTTACCCGCTGAAAGCAGGCACTGATCCACTGATGCCCCGTGCTCAGGTCAGCTTCAAAAAAGCTCTTGAGGAAGTTTTCCACACCCCCTTCCAGTACTTTGATCCTCAGATTTTACAGTCTTTCCTGGAGCAGAACAACAGAGTACCATAAAATACACAAGGAGGTATCTCCTTATAGCAGGCTTGTTCTCCGACTGGCCTAACCTGGTACACCTTCCTACGGCAGTCAGTAAAGCTGAACTGGCCGAACCCCCAGAAGATGTGAAAGGCTACAACAGGCATGTTGTTTCTGAAATCATCAAGAGGAATAAAATATCTATGAATCATGGCATTCCCTGGTTTTCTGAGAAGGGAGCTTTTCTGAGGAGCACTTTGGTTCATCCAGGGTGCGTCCAGACGAGCACGGACATTTGTTTTCCCTGAGACACCTTGTGCCGCTGCTGCTTGTCCCCAGGGAACGCTTGTGCCACGTGTGCTCTGGCATGTGGCAGGTTACCCCGGGTGGGGTAGGGGAAGCTGGGACCAGTAACTATGCTGGCCCCAGCAGCCTTACCTGGGGTCCGGGGGGGTCCCAGGACTGTAGCTGCAGCAGGAGCCTGGTTGGCAATCAGGCATGGCTCTGGCCAGCCAGGCTCCAGTTGTGGGTAGCATACGCTGCTGCCATGTGCACCACCCTGCTTTTTTCTGGTGTGGGATTTTTGACCCCAGGATCTCCCAGTGTCAAACTGCCCCCCAGCACTGCAAGGCAGCAGCGTGGGGAATGCTTGCACGTGTGGTGTGTGGCACCAAATATTGTATATCCACGCTTGTCTGGATGCAGCCCCAGAACAGACTGGCCCCCAAAGATCATGTTCAAATCTGACTTAGAGGTGATAGCGGCCTGTAGTTACTGCGTCTTTGAGATCTGTAGCATCCCGAGTCACTGGGTCACTGGGTCTCAGGTGCAGATGGCGGGCACAGACAGAAGTGACAATTTGCACCCAATCTGGCCACAGAAAACAGTTTATAGCCGTGACCACACGCAAGTGCATGGTTGCAGACAGCTTAAAAAACGGCTGATCAGGTGAAACTCTGACCCTTCACTGCATGAGGGCCAGATGAAGATGTTTGAGATCAGAGTGTCTTCTGTAACTTCTGCCTGTGCTGCCTGCCAGCCTTGAATTGTTTTCAGAAAGGGACAGAGGAAAGGGAGCAGAAGTTTGGCCTGGGGCTTTGCCAGTCCCTGCTGGAGGGTGGGGCCCCAATTCACCCACGCCACCCTCCAGAGCTGGCTGGGGACCCCCTAGAATGAGTTCCCTCTGCCCCCTTTCTCTCTCCCATTCTGAACCAGGGACAGACTGGGGGAGAGCAGGGGCCATTGCTAGGGGAAACCAGTTGCAGGCTTCCAGCCAGCAGCTAGATTCCCCTTCCCCCTGGAAATGCCAGTGAACTTCTGTTTGGTCTGGGGCATTGTTGTAACTCAGGACGCTTCCTGCAAAGTGTTCCCAGGGCCAGCGGGGAGCTGCACTTCTTTCTGCTCCCAGACATGCAGTTGCACTAGTTTCCTGGCTGGCGTATGTCAGCCTCGCTCCATTGACTGTGGTGGAACTACTCTAATTTACACCAGGGGAAGGCCTGGTCCAGAGACTGAACCTGAAAACGAAATGAAGCTGAAAGCACTGGCGATGCATAGAGGGTGCACATGGGTGCATGTGCACCCCCTGAGATCGGCTGTGCACCCCTTGGAAGCCCAGCTGTGAAGTGCACTTCTGGTTTCACCGCTGGCTCGGCAATTGGTTGCTGGTGGACCCCCCTCCCCTAGTTGGCAATCAGCCACTGAAGGACTCCCCCCACTTTTGGCAATTGGAGGGAGCGATCTGATGGCCCCCCACATTCGGGAGGCACCCATCACCCCTGGCTGAAAGGTAGGAAAGTGCGTCTCGCTGCCATTTGTGATGTTCTTTTATTATCTCCTCGTGACCGTGCTTTCCCAACTGAGGTAATTCGGCCCCATTCTCGCTTCCCTGAAGGCCCTGACAACACCAGAGCATACAGCAAGTGCAGATGAGAATCTGGCCCCGCGTAGTTAACCTAAGGCCCATGGGCCGCCAGCCTGTAGGCAAGGCTTAGCCTATAAATCCAAAGTGCTCAGAGACAGTGAATGGAGCAGTCAATCGAAGAATTTTCTGGTTGTTAAAATACACAGAGGGATGCTTTTCTTCATGGTGTGCCCCTAACTCCCGTTTGCATACAAATTGTCGCCTTATTTGTTCAGGGCTCGTGCAGAGCATCGGCCAGCAAAAGGCCCTGGTTTGTGACTGGGCTTCCTAGGTGGTAATACAAATAATAACGCGCGGTAGCAAGGGAGTGTATGCAGACTCCCCGAGTGGCGGCTGACTGATTCCTGAGGGCTGTTTGTATTCTTTGCTGGATCTGCAGATGCGTAGGTGGGGGGAGGAAGACCCAGATATATGGGACACCGAACCAGGGCACCAGCTCTGTATCCATGCTCTGAGAAGCACGTCCCAGAGAATGGGGCACCATGCCGTCACCCTTGTAGCACCACGTCAGGCTGGGTTTTCACACGCACCGTTGGGGCAGGATTTTGGAACGGCTCAGATGCAATTCATGTTCCTTAAGCCATGGCTCGGTCGGTGAAAGGGTCATAAAGGAATGGTGCTGCCTCAAGCAAACGGTTGGACCAGATGACCTCCCGAGACATCTTTTAGCCCTGGTTTCCTATGCTTCTATGGCAGCGCTTCGCAAGCTGTTGTGATGCTTAGGAACGGTTTTTTCCAAACAGCCCTGCACGTTAATCCAACTTGACAACAGGAGAGAGCAAGCGAGAACAGGCAGGGCTCGTCACTCCAGCTGCTGTTAACTCGTATCAGCCGGACTTTCTGCTGCTGTAAATCAGTGTCGTACCAGGGAGCTGCACGGGGGTTTGGCCCAGTTTACACCAGGTGAGACTGTGGCCTGCTGACTTCAGCCAAGTCACATTGGCATTGAACCAATGCAACAGAGCGGTCAGTCCCAGCAAATGCTTAATCAATGTCATAGAGATTGATTGCCGGTGCAGGGGGATGGGAGCGCCTTTGGGATGTGTAATGGGATTGGAAGAGAGCCATAGCTCCATAAAGTTTGAGAATAAATCTCATTAGAGTGTGATCTCCGTCTTGTTTGACACTGGGAACAACACAGAAACACAGTGATGGAGGGCGGAGGTCTGGCTGCCTTGTGGTAAAGTCAAAACCCAATGTTGCTAGGCTTTCCAATTACGTGGCTGGAACAATGGTATGAAACAGAACATCTGTTCCACAGCCACGATGTTACACAAAACAACAAGTGCCTGGGGTTAACAATTAGCAGGTACCTTTCCCTGAGGATGAACAAGATATTTCTGCTTTAAAATGCCTGCACAGACACTCATTGCATTTTGTGCTTCCACAAGAACAAACATTTCCATTATACTCCTGTCTCTCTCACACACACACACACACACTTGTGTTATCATTCCCCCACACAACCCTCCATATTATTATTTTCATGACTTACAAGTTTGCATTTTAGTAGCCCCAAACCAGTGTAATTGCAGATAGTTTTCCATACCCAGGAAATACTTGGTGTAAAACTGATGCGCTGAGGTTTGGGAGAGCAGTAGGGCTATGTTTATATAAGCAGGGCTCCCATGCGACACAGCAAGCTGGTGTTAAAATATCTGCACCGTCACATCATTGCTCCATTGCCCCAGATTCCCTGCAGATGCTGCTGCCGCCTCCACAAACAGCGGTGCTCGGGACTTGCTGGAAAACAGACCAAATTCAATGGCAAGGGGTGGGGTCAGAGGGTGATGGGGTAATGAGGGCTAGTTTGGGGTGGGGTGGGGCGGTGGGGGAAGGTGAGTGACACCAAGGAAGTCCAGGCTGGAAGAGAAGAGGAATAAAAACAGGAAGCTTGGTCAGGGGCTCGGCAAACGTCATAAACACAACCCTCTTCAGAACAGGAAACGGAGCCACGTGTCGGTTGTATGGATAATGAGAACCAGACCAAGCAACTAGCCAAGTGGCAGGAAATGTACATTTTATGTGGCATCTCATAGTGATGCACCTTCTGGCTGGCATGCCTTCAGTGAAGTAGTTTGCTGGTGAAGTTCCATTTTGCTCCCTTCTCACTGCCAGTCCGTGGTTGTAACGCTTCTGTTTTGTGATTATACAGAGTTTGAGAGGCAGAGGCAACTATGGTTTAGAAACTACTGTTGCTGGCAGTCTTTCAGTGTTTGGCTGGGGGTTTTGACTGTGCGTTCCTAGGGAGAGGGGCTACTTCTTTATTCT
The DNA here is from genome assembly GCA_030014935.1 of Caiman crocodilus. Lineage (NCBI taxonomy): Eukaryota > Metazoa > Chordata > Crocodylia > Alligatoridae > Caiman > Caiman crocodilus. The sequence continues at coordinate 1,942,030 of JAGPOW010001296.1, read as the reverse complement.
GCGCATTTATAAGGGATCCGGTCCCTTACAGCCTCCCTCTTCTCATGTAGAGAGGAACTGATCACAATCATCTCTCTTCCTTCTGTGTAGAGAGCTCCCAACTGCAGCGCCATTCCCTCTTGTTTGGGTGTGAGATCAGGGGCTCCGGGAGCAGGGGAAAAGAGAGGGGGTATTTTCATACCTGGCACCTCCCTTGGAGAAGAGGGAATCTTTCTGCTGGTCCAGGGCCGGCAGGGTGGTTGTACATCACAGTCCAGAGCATACAGAAGTATGGCTGTGACCACAGGGGCATGGCTACAATACCATGGGGTTCCCACTGTTCCTAGCTGCCCAAATGCTCCCTTGGGCTTGTGGACAGCTGAGCATACACTCAAACACAGGACTAGCAGTTTTGACTGAAGGGAGGCTGAACCAGAGCTTGGGTAGCTTCCACTGAAGATGGCTTGCAAGTGATATAAAGCCACCTTCACCTCTCAGGCCTGGAAGAGGCCTGGGCAGAGAAGCAAGACACAAATGTAACCCAGGCGGTACTCCAAGAGGTACCCCCTCTCCAATTGAAGGGATCAGAGCAGGTGCACAAGCGCTGTGGGAGGTATAGGGACTCTCATCCCCCCAATAGAGCAGAGCCAGACCACCACTGGGGACTTCACCATATACCTTTTAATGAGGGAACCTAACAGGCATAATCAGAGGGATATAGTGGACACCACAATGCCCCCAAGGGGCAAGATTCAACAACGGTTAGACACTTACAATCATTGGCAAAAGACTGGGTTAACAAAATAGCACACAAAAAAAGCACAAACAACAGAGCAAACAATACTGGTTGAGGAAATATAAAAAGGCACAAAATGTCAAAGAAATCCAGGGTCAGGCTCACTGGAGAGGGAACACCTCCTCTCTACTGCAAGAGGAGTTTCCCCTTGTTAGCTCACTCACCCCAAATCACCGAAGCTGGGACTTGGACACAGATCTCCCATGGGGTAGGCAAGAACACTACCACACAGCCAGCAGTGCTGGGGCCACTCCAAGCTGCTAGGGGTCTTGACCTTGCTGGAGCCCCAGCCTCACATCAAGCTGCCTGGTCTCTGACTGGAAGAGCTGGAAGCCAAACTGGGAACCCCTTGGGTCACTGCTCAGATCCTCCTGCTGGCCACAGCCTCTCGCAGGGGATCCTGGAGCCCAGCAGGACGCTTCTCTTGCCAGCCACACGCCGCGCTGCTGAGGGTCCAATTGCTGCCTGCGGGTCCTGCTCCTGCAGGCTCTTCTGGGGAAACGGCTTCTGCCCCGATGGCTCAGCTCTTCAAAGCGCCTTCCTCATGGGCCCTCACTGGTCTCCTCCTGAGTCAGCCGTGCTGCCCCTTTTATACCCCTCCAGGTGACCCAAGGGGCCAATCAGGGGACATGAGGGGTGAATCTCTGGGCCTGATTGGCGAGGAAAGGGAATCCCAAGTCCTCCAATCATCTTTTACCCCTTCAAAACCCCTGGGCTAGGTCACTGCCAGCTAGCCCGTCACACAAGCTTTGGGAACTTTGCTTTGTATGCTATCTCCCCCAAGGGCTGTGTCTTCCAGAGAAGTTGTGTCAAGGTTTGAGCACTGTTTCAGCACAAACGGGAATTCTTCACCCCCGCACCAAAGTAACCAGCTAGCCACAGGCAAGGTGGTGGTTGCAGATGGCTAGAGCTAGCACACAGAAGCTCCTGCTAGACCTCCTCAGAATGCCTGCGTGTTAAAAGAATGCATAAATGGGGTCCATGGCAGTGATTGTCACCCAGGGTGTCATGACTCGCTGGGATACTACGAGATCCTTTTAAAGGTGCTGTGCAATATTAGAACTGGTAGATGTTCAAACACCTACACAAAATAAACCCAGAGATTTCGTATAGGAATCCAGAGCGTCAAAAACACCCTGGCTTGTTGTGCTCTGAGGTCTTTGCAACAGAAGAATTTTTCCGTGGTCAAGAAACCAGTGAAAGCTAAGAGCTGGCATTTTCTACAGGGCGCTTTGAGTCTAACACGGCGTGCCTTGCGTCTAAAAATTTGAGAACTGCTGATTTACAGCCTTGGGACAGATGTCAGGCTGCTAAAATCTGATGCACAGCTACACGGGCATACCAGTATTCTCTTGACTTGGAACAGAAATTCATAGGGCTCTTGCTTCCTGCGTTGTAAATGTGGAGTAACTCCACCAAGGCTGATGGATGTCTAACGAGATCAGTAGCTGCAGAATCAGAATCATAGAAAATGAGGGTTGGAGGGACCTCAGGAGGCCAGCTAGTCCAACCCCCTGCTCCAAGGACCGGCCTCAACTAGATCATCCCAGCCAAAGCTTTATCTAGCCAGGTCTTCAAAGCCTCCAAAGATGGAGCTTCCACCATCTCTCTGGGTAACCTGTGCCAGTGTTTTACTACACTAATTAGGAAAATTCTTTCTAACATCTAACCTAAACTTCCCTTGTTCCAACTTGAGGCCATTACTCCTTGTTCTGTCATCTGCCACCACTGAGAACAGTCTAGCGCCATCCTCTTTCAAACCCCCCTTTGGGGACTTGAAGGCTGCTATTAAATCCTCTCTTCTCTAGAGTAAATCAGCCCAGTTCCCTCACTCTTTCCTTGTAAGTCATGTGCCCCAGCCCCCTCACCATTTTTGTGGCCTTCCACTGGACTCTCTCCAATCTGTCCACATCCTTTCTATAGTGGGGGCTCTACATCTGAACACAGTACTCCAGGTGTGGCCTCACCAGTGCTGAATAGGGAGGAATACTCATTTCCCTGAACCTGCTGGCAACACTCCTACCAAAGCAGCCCAGTATGTCGTTAGCCTTCTTAGCAACAAGGTCACACGGCTGGCTCATGTCATGGAGAACAGTCAAACTGTTCCTAATCACCTTCTTCTCCTCCATGTGCTTAGAAATGGATTCCTCAAGGATCTGGTCCATTGTTTTTCCAGGGACTGAGGTAAGGCTGACCAGTCTGGAGTTCACTGTATCCTCCTTTTACCCTTAAATATGGGCACTATGTTTGGGTCCCAGCATAATGGCTCCCAATAATCAGGTACCTCTCCTAATTGCCATGAGTTTTCAAATAAGATGGCCAGCGGCTCTGCAATCACATCAGCCAACTCCCTTAGCACCCATTTAGCCCCATGGACTTGTGTATGTCTAGCATTTCTAAACAGTCCCTTACCTGCTCTTTCATGACTGTTGGCTGCTTGTCTCGTCCCCAAACTGTGCTGCCAGGTGCAGTAGTCTGGGAGCTGACCTCGCCTATGAAGACTGAAGTGAAAAAGGCACTGGATACTTCAGCCTTTTCTGCATCACCCGTCACTAGGTTGACTCCCCCATTCAGAAAGGGACCCACACTTTCCCTGATCTTCCTTTTGTTACTGCCATACTTGCAGCAACTTTTCTTGTTACCCCTTCACATCCCTTTCTAGCTGCAACTCCAGTTGTGCTTTGACCTTTCAGACTTTATCCTTTCATGCCTGAGCAATGCCTCCCCCCTGGTCATTTGTCCAAGTTTCCACTTCTTGTAAGCTTCCTTTTTGTGAGTTAGTTTACTGAAGAGCTCCCTGCTGAGCCAAGCTGGTTTTCTGCCATGCTTCCTAGTTTTCCTGCGTATCGGGATGGGTTGTTCCTGCGCTCTCCGTAAGGCTTCTTTGAAGTACAGCCAGCTCTCCTGTGCTCTTCTCCCCCTTAGACTGGCTTGCCAGGGGATCCTGCCCACGAGTTCCCTGAGTAAGTTGACATCTGCTATTCTGAAGCCCAGGGTCCTTATGCTGCTGTTCTCCATCCTTCCTTTCCTCAGGATCCTGAAGGTCATTGCTGTCCGAGTCGCCATCTACTAGTACATCCCCCTGCCCCATTCTTCCCTGTTTGTGAGCAGCAGGTCGAGAAGAGCACAGTCCCTAGTTAGCCACTCCGGCACTTGCACCAGAAAGCCATCCGCAACACTATCCAAAAACCTCCTGGATTACCTGTGCACTGCTGTGTTGCCCTCCCAGCGGATATCAGGGTGATTGGAGTCCCCCATGAGAACCAGGGCCTGCGATCAGGAAACTTCCACTAGCTGTTTGAAGAAAGCCTCATCTACCGCTTCCTCCTGGTCTGGTGGTTTATAGCAGACCCCCACCACAACATCAGCCTTGTTGCTCTCTCTTCTGACCCTACGCCAGACACTTTCAACAGGCCTAGCTCCAATTTCATAACGGAGCTCTGAGCAATCATGTGTGCCTTTTATATAAAGGGAAACTCCTCCTCTTCTTCTCCCCTGCCTGCCCTTCCTGAGCAGTTTGTATCCATCCATGACAGTGCTCCAGTCATGCGAGCTATCCCACCGAGTCTCTGTTATCCCAATCTCGTCATGGTTTTGCATGAGGACTTCCAGTTCTTCCCGCCTGCTTCCCAAGCTCTGTGCATTTGTGTACAGGCACCTAAGGTAACTAGCCAATTGCCATTTCTTTCTCAGGCAGAATACGAACACCTCCCCTGTTGCCCCCTCCTGCTTGCTCTTCCCCCACTTAACTCAGGGTTTTAGTCTCCATCCCCCAGTGAACCTAGTTTAAACACTCCTCAGTAGGTTAGTGAGCCTGTCTGCAAAGACACTCGTCCCTCTTTTCATCAGGTGGATCCCGTCTCTTCCTAGCAATCCTTCTTGGAACATCACCTCGTCGTAAAAGCAGCCAAAGCCGTGTTGGAGACACCACCTGTGCAGCCATGCATTGATTGCAGGCTGTGTCTGCTTCTGCCTGAGCCCTTTCCCTTCACCATTAGGATCAAGAAGAACACCATCTAAGCCGCCGTCCCCTTCCCTCTTGCACCCAGAGCCCTGTAGTCACTTCTGATCTGCTCAGGGTCACCCCTGGCAGTATCATTGGTGCCCACACGGATGAGCAGCACGGGGTAGTAGTCAGAGGGCCAGATGAATCTCAGTAATTTTCTTGTGGCATCTTGGATCTGGGCTCTGGGCAAGCAGCAGACTTCCCAAGACAACGGGTCAGGCTGGGAATGGGTGCCTCCATCCCCCACAGAAGGGAGTCTCTAACCATCACCACTTGTTGCTTCCTCTTGGTGGCACCGGTCTGGGTCCTCCCCATCTTGGGGATGCCTGGCTTGGCCTCCTCCATCAATGGGACATGCTCCTCCCCTCCTGTTGCTAGTGCTCCATACCTATTTTCCAAGCAAACGGCTGCAGGTGGAGATGAAGACTTCTGCTTGCTGTCAGAGGTCACAAGCTTTCAGCTTCCACCTTCTTGGGAGTCCAAGTCCTTTTCCTTCTCTGCAGTCCTAGAGGTCTCCTCCAGCATCAAACTGATGCAGTCCTCATGGCGGAGGATGCTTCGGAGCCTTGCCACCTCCTCCTCTAGCTCTCTTGCCGGCTCCTGTTTGCTGCTCCTTGGTTCCAAAAGGTTTCCTTTTCCCTGTTAACTTGCTGCCTTTCACCAAGCTTACAGTGAAGGAAGATGAGAGGGTTTCTGGGCAAACTCCCTACTGAACTCCCCCGTGAACTCCCCTTTGCTCTGGACTCTATTTAAACAAAGGGCTTAAGTATTCGTCTAAACTGCTGAGCTTTACCTACTTACACTAAAGTTGTGTAGGTTAGTTACTCTTAATTATGAAATAACTTACCTTAAAGGCTCCCCTTCAAAGAGCAGGGCAGCAAACTAACCTGCAAATCGACTTTCGAACTGCTTGCAAGCTGCCCTGTTTGCTGCCCCTGTTCTCCCATTCTGGTTGCTCTGGGAGTCTTCTTTTATACCCCCTGGTCCTGGCCTGGCTCTGTCCTTGAAGCCTTTCTCTTTCTGGCCATTTAATGATCTTTCTGGAAATTTAATGATTTTCACAAGGTGAGACACCCGTGGAAGTAGAGCACTTTTAAAGGCTGCAGAAAACCCCAAGTGCAATACCTCATTCTGATTCAGGCAGAGAAAAGAGAGGAATTCTCTATCTTGGTATCTCCAAAGCACCTGGCAATAGGGAGATTAAATATCACTGCCTTCTTGGTTTTGTTAATAGAACCTAAATCCGCTTGTAAAGTCAGCCCCAAAATAAACAGTTTTATTCCATTGTTGCCAAAACGAACCATTTTGAGATTTCCACCTCTCCTGTTTCAGCCGAAACTATTTGCTGGATTTGACCTTAAAGCTGCATTTTCTTTCAGCCAAAAAAAAAGTGGAGAGTGGCGATCACTAAACACCTTCTTCCTAATTCTGCTAAAAACGGCAGCATGAGCATGTACGTATTCTAACTTCCGTTTTGGACTACATGATTGGTTTTGATAATTAAAAGACCTGAGAATATCCCAGTAAGGTACATCATTGAATTTTAAAGGGAGTTGAGAATCATACTGCCATAGGGTCCTTTTGAAAATCCCAGACTCAAACAGGGTTTGCGCCACATAAAAATGTTATATAGAAGTGCCACAGATTCAGGGCTAGCTGCATCTCCATCCTCTCTTTGGTCTGTGAGTGCATTTCTCCCAGTCCTTCTACCTCCATTTCCCCTAGGCAGGAAACCCATGGTTCTCTCATAGTCTGAGTGGCCTCCAGGCTATAGCACCCTGCATACCCAGAACAGTTCTTCCTTTCAGGATCCTGTGATCAGTGTCGCATACAGTGACAAGATGGCTTTCTGAAGAGTAAAAGTTTCTATGTTTACCACAACAGATACAAAGCATAAGAGTTAAAAAGAAAAAGAAAAAAAAAAGAGAAAGAAACAGTCAACATGCATGTCTATCTTACCTTTAGGAGCACCTGATACAAATCCGGACAGGCCTAACTTCTTCAGACGCCGCCGCAGAAACCTGAATCAATCTGAACAATTTCCCCAAAAGCAGTGTCCCCTCTGCAAATGGAGAGTCGTCTTTTAGCCAGCCAGAAAAATCTTCGTTTTTGTCCATTCATGGACACAACCATCCAGCCTGGCTCTGTGACTGGGCTGGGGTGAGAAGGAAGAGTCCTCGCATCCAATAGCTCAGACATTGTTTCCTCGTAATTCTCTCAGCTGCTGCGGGCAGCACTGTACCTACACTGCTGGTGGTCCTGGGTGAACTTTTAGTATCAGGCCCCCCTTTGCCATAGATGATGATAATAGTAATAATTACAAAATTACCATTTTGGGGCATCTGTCTAGACCCCAGGCAGCTGCCTCGTTTGCCCATGCTTGTGCCTGGCCCTGGTTGTGGGCTAGTTAATGTTAAGCTATTCTTCCTTCTACATCCAGTAATCAAAGGCAGTCAGCTGAGTGACCAGGTGCCCATTGCAGTAACCATTGCAGTGACCAGCTCATGTGTAGTTATCAAGAATTGAGAGAGCAGAGCCATCTTGCCCTAAAAATCCATCCCTTATGGAGCTTATGGGTATCTGGGACCTAGTACTCCCTGCCACTAAGGGTCTCTCTGTTCTTGGAAGGTCCCCACCTAAGCCTTTCTTCTTGCAGAGGATAGCTGGAAATCAGCAGAGCGATTGCGTGGGCCACTCCATTCACCCCGCAGAGAGTAGAAAGGAGAGGTCATGTGGGAGAGAAGGTGATGGTCCAGGAAACAGTGAGACTCACAGCTGCGAGTTCTGTGCAGCTCATAGTGAAACCACATCCACCCAGCTATTCTCCAGCGCGCACAGCTGGGCTATGAGAGAAGAGGCATCACCACCTGTCATTCGCTTCTCTGGGTTTCCCATCAGCGGCCCACATACCGGACAACCAAGCCAGTGACCAATTTGTGTGCCAGTGACTTAACAGATCAGGCTGGGTTTGGATCAGAATTAAACTGTTTGCTTGGGGGGGGGTACATCCTCATCTGGGGTAAACTGAATGTCTCTTGCTGATCTCAGTGGGGCTACACCAGTTTTTACCAGGTGGCGATCCATCCTTTGACTTTCTTTCCCATAGACCATTTGCAGTCGTGTTCTCAGTCACGTTCTTGCTTAGGGCATGCAAAACAAAAATATAAAAAGAAGAAGAAAAAGAAAAGAAAAATCCCCACACATTTGCTGAAAAATCTGTGTAGGTGCCAGTCACTCCCACATGCATGTCAGAAATGGGCCACAGAGAGGGTTTTATACCGATATCTTGGTGCCCAGCTACAAATCATATGCTCTCCAGCTCTTGCTGATTATATTGGCTTTGCGACATTATGATGGGGAGCAGAACAGGAAGAGCTGCTGACGGAAGAGTTTTGAAAGCAGGATTCACAACCCTGGCAAAAGCCAAATCTACAGCACCTTAAGATAAAGGGACATAAGAAAGGCCATTCACTGGCTCAAATCATAACTCCATCTAGCCTATACCCTGTCTCAATGACAGAGTGCAGGTGCTGATGAAGGGGATGAACAGGGCCTATCCACAGTTTTCCACCCCCTATCCCTTCCCATTGCAGCAACCAGCATCCAGAGATTTAGGAAGTTTTGATTTGGAGGTTGCACCCCTATCTATCATGTTCAATGCCTACTGATGGACTTTTCCCTCCAATAATTTGTGCATCATCCAGAGAGGTATTTCCTTCTCCTGCTCCTCACTGCTGGGAGCACAACATTATGGTGCCATGAACTGTGTCACAGTGCATTTACCCTATGTTATGCAAGGCCTGTTACCAAGTGTGACCAGGGGCAAGATGTCTTTTCTATTAGATGGACCATTGCTTTTTTTCTATCAGGGCAATGCCCATGCACCTATAAATAAAACTGCACAGGACTCAATCCCTACGTACAGTTTATTTAGGAATAATTTCTGCTGACAACTCACCAGAATAAGGACTTTCTGTCTGGTAAATGGTCTGTTTGCATGTACTCTAGAGACAGCGGTAAGTGCCTCTGCTTCTTTACCTAGTACCAAGACTCCCGTAGTCTGAAGGTATTTGGGCCAAGCTCGGATGAGGATCCCTAGGGACTGTCACCAATGCAAAGCCCCCAGTGAGCTTAGCTTCTCATTGACAGCAGCACTTGCAGCCACTGGCACAGCTGAAAAAGCCGTTTGAGCTGGGCAGAGTGGAAAGTGATCCAGGATAGCCGTTTTATTAGAGCAGCTACTAATAAGGGTCCATTGCTGTGTGTCCCAGAACTTGGAGCTCAGTTGGAAAAACCAAATGGGAGTGAATGACATGGACTGCAAGGAGAAACAGGTAAGGTCAGCCAGACTTTTGTGCTTGTGAACGTTCCCAAGGGACAGTTGCTCTTAAGAGAGAAGTTTGTTGGAGGATTATTTCCTATCCTGGAGAGTTAGGGTGGCAGAGTTAAGAAAGTGGTTTCCTATAGCTCTGGAGACATAAGTGCAAGCTCTGCTCTGGATTCATGCTTGAGCTCAGCTGTGAGTGGGCACTTGGTTATTCAGGGTCATGTGTGCACGACACTTTAAAATGGGTTAAATGCTTTTGCACCGCTTTAATGGCGTTGGTGTTTGCGCGCGTCAGCGGCGTATTGTACATTCATTCTAGCCACTGTTGCATATTCAGTGGCATAATGCTCCTTAAATGACTTTGGGGCGCAGCAAATTAAAACACCTCTGAGGAGTTTACGTTTGCTTCCCTGCAGCCGTGGAGCAAAGCGCCAGGCCCCGTGCAGCTCAGGGACTGTGCAGGCAGCCCATGCAGGCTGCCTGGCAGCAGCCCAGGAAGGCAGGCTCCACTGAAGGGAAAAAAAATGGTGATGAGCCTGATCTTTTTTCCCCCCTCCTCCCAGAGCCTGCCTGACCTGCATGGGGAACTGGTTCTTCCCTCCATGGCTGCAGTGTCCCCCCAGGATCACCTGAGCCAGGTGCCTGTGGCCGGGTGCTGCCTGGGGGGGGGTCGCCACTGCTGTGGAGGAAAGCACCAGCCCTCTACTTGCCTCCCACGGCCCAGGGACCGCTCTGCCTGCTGGAAGCTTGCCCTACCTGCCCTGCCACCGGAGAGGCAGGTAAGACACAGGCGTACACAACACAAGGGTTTGCTTCACCTTAAATTGAAGCAGTGTTTTTAAAAACCCACTGCTTCAATTTAGGGCCCCATTTCATCTACACATGCCCCAGGCTGAGGAACAAAAAGGTAGCTGGATGTGATGCTGGACTCATTACCTTCTTGAATGTTATTTGCTAAAGAAATTGCTGAACCATAATCACACTAGTCCTATCAGTGATCAAGGCAAGGGTCCACCTGTGCCCCTTGTATACACACCAAAGCTGAGAAACTCCCGCAGCACATCGGGAGAAATTGGGAATGCTGAAGAGAAGGCAATTAGTGCAAATAGCTATTTATTGCCCCCCTCAGTCAATCATAATAAGCTGTGACTCAAGGGTGAAAAACAATGAAGTGTCTCTGGTAAGTGGAAACATAATTTCCAGGCAGTCAAAAGCGTCAGCTTGCTAACTGAGTACGACTTCTAACCAGCTTTTTAATTCTTGAAAGTTACAGGTGTTTTTTTTAGGAAAGGGGGGGTCCAAAAGTGGTGCCTGAAACTGACACTGTTGAAAATAATGTGGCTTTGAAGTCTGGTTCAGCGACACTTGAGCAGCTGTGTTTGTATAAAAACCAAGCAATGAGTGGGTTAAAAGGAGTCCATGCAGACCACTATGACTCCCCAGGAGGTGAGCCCTTCAGTAAAAGCACCGAGGGCCCTTTGCATGGTCTCATAAGGAGGGTTAACCAAATCCTTCGTTCTCTCTCAGGATCCCCTTGCGAGCAGGCCCAGGAGAAGATGAAGGAGCTAACTGCAGCTCCCTGTTGTCACCGTGTATGGCGGGCTGCCATTCAGAAGCAGGGGAAGTGTGGGGCTTTCCCAGCGACACTACAGCTGTCATCATCACTGGCCTCAGATCCTGCCCAGGGCTTCTGGGCCTTTGTATTTTCAGCTAAAAGAAGAGCCTGCATTGACCAGAAGTCCAGACTGCAGCAGCCTGTCTCCCAGGACGTACGTGTAGGCTCAGACAGAAGTGCAGCTCCTGGCCGTAACTGAAAACGCTTTGCAAGAAGTGCTCTGAATTACAACAGTCCCCCAGACCAGACAGAAGTTCGCTATTTCCACTAGCAACGGCTCCTCCTCCTGCAAAGTTTTCAGCACGGGAGGGGGAAAGGGAGCAGAGGGAGCTCGTTCTAGGGTTCCCCAGCCAGCACCAGAGGGCGAATTGCAGCCTCCCCCGAATCCACCTGCCCCACCCTCCAGTGGCGCTGAAAACCCCCCAGACCGAACTCTCTCCACTCTCTTTCTCCCCACCCATTTTGAAACCAGTGACAGGATAGCAGGCATAAGTTACAGATGACGGATCTATATTCTGGAGAAGAAGCAGCAGCAACCTCAATCACAGGAGCCCTAGAGATGACCTGCAGACAAAATGGAGCTTGTGCCCTTTTTTATTTCTTTGAAGTAAACTAAAAATGACCTAGGGCGTATTCTGTCCCTTCACCCCCCCAAGCTTTGCCCATATGTTTTATTATATTAGTCATTCAAATCTTGTCTGCCCAGGAGGTGTCTGCAGCTGGGTGTATATTAGTCCCAAAGGAAGGATATCCATATCCTTCTGGTCAAGACCGTGACCAGACACTCAGAAGATCTGTTCCACCCTTTGCTGCCAACTCCCTGCATTAGACATCTTCAAAGATGTCAGCGGACATTAGATTTCAGTGGGTATCTTAGCCCCTCATGGGCATGAAGGCCATGAGCGATGCCCAGAATACTTTATGAATATGGCGTGTTCTGTTTGCTTTTGCATGATTTGCTGTAGGGCTCCTGCAGGTTGGTCTTAAGAAGAGTTACATGCACATCGGGTGGAAAGCAGATGATGACGCCTCGTAGCCCTGTCAAATGTTGTTTTCAGGACAACACAGGCATTGGTTCTCTCAAAGTTCACCTCCAACCATGCTGAGACATACTGCCTGGCTAGTCCCACTTCTGAAAGGTCCATCTTGCAACCTGGAGGGTGGGGGTGTCGGGGGGTGGTTCTCCAGGCAGAAACCTGAAACCAAAACCTGTGGAAAGGTTAGAAACCTGAAGCTCCTCAGAAGCTTATGGGAGAGAGAGGCAGGGGCTGCCTGGGCATACACTACTCCCTGCCCCTCAACCCTTCCCCACCAAGGGATGAGAGAACAAGACCTAAATGAGCTTTCAATAAGGCAGATGCAGGATGATGGCTTATTGCTTTGTCCCCTTTGGGCTCTGAGGGGTGATTTGGGAGCACTGTGTTCACCACAGCTCTGAAGTGGGGGGTTGCAGGCTTGGATGCACACAGGTCGGCTAAGGAATTGCAAAGGGTTATAGTCAGATGCTCCCAGTCAAGATGCACAATTCCCCTCTGCTGGGGGGAAGGACAGCGGCTCATTCATCTCTCCTGAAATGCCACTTCCCTTTAGCTCGAACACCAGAAACCAGCCCCTTCCAAGGAGAATGGTCCACATCCTGTCATCCCTACGGCCACAAACAATATAACAGCGATGACAGCGTCTGACCAGCAGTTTCTTATAATACTCTTAGTTCACCAAGTGCACAGTCTGGCATGGTTTGACGCACTGCTAAACCAACAACGTTAGAACAAACCCCGTCATTTGTGAGTTTAGTGATTCATCAAGAACATCAGGTGGGATTATGATAGCACTGGACTTATTAGCTCTGGAAGCCTCTTCCAGTCCCATGCGCCTATGATATGGATTACCTCCACAACAGGGGAGTGGGTCTTCAGTAGGTATAAATCAACATGGCTTTGCTTACTTCCCAAAGACTCAGAACTGAACAGGCACAAACCTACTCCCATCAGTCTCTAGTCCAGGTCTCGCAACATTGAGGAAGAACTTAACCCACAGTGGGTATACCTACATGAGACGCTTTACTGAGAGGTAGCGTAGTTAACCGCACAATAAGCTTGCGTGTCCGCATGTGCACATGCTTACTGCACATGCTAATCACAAGTAATTTTGCTGCCTGCAAATGCAAGTAGCAAATTTACTCATAAGTAGTTACTGTGCAGTAGTGCTCGTGTAGATGCCTGACCAGGAACAAATCTGCTCCCCATCAGCTGGGCACCAGGAGGCGGGAGATTGCTCCCTGCTGCTGGGATGGGCTCTACCTCTGGAGCCCGGCTGGGGACAGTGTCCCCCTGCCCCAGCAACAGGGAGCTCCAAGCCCCTCACTCTGAGATCACGATCAGGGAGTGGGGGCTGGGACATCCTTATCTCCCATAGTCAGCCCCACGACCGTGGACATGATGCTGGGAGATAAGGCTGTCTCAGGGAGCTCCCTTCTGGTGGGGTGGGGGGGGTGGGGGACTGTTCCCTGCTCAGCTTCATGATTGCAGAGCTGAGCCAGGAACAAGCTCCTCAACCTGTTCTCGGCCCAGATCTGCGTTGGTGGAGCTGAGCAGGGAACAGACCACTCCCTTCAGCTCTTTTCAAGTCCTCTTGCCCTGATCAGGGAGCCAGGGCTGGGAGCTCCTTGCTGTCAGGGCAAGGGGACATTGTCCCTGGCCTGGCAGCAGGTAGCCCCTGGGGGCAGGGATGAAAATCCAGTGCTCTCTGCCAGCCCCAGGGCTAGCACCTAGGGGGAGCTTTGATTTCCTCCTGATGGCAGCAGGGGCCAATTGCAGGGCTACAGGAAGTGGGAGCAGTTTGCTTCTAGGAGCAGCAAATCTGCTCTGACATCTCTGCATGTGTAAATACCTGCCTGGGAGCATTTACTCGTGAGTAGTTCACTCATAAGTAAACTGATCTTGGATCAATCAAATGCATGTGTAGAAATGCCCAGTGTCCTCAAATGCACTCCCTCCCCGCCTCCCCCCCATACTCCCCTATACTTTGTGAGAACTGTAAAAAAACCCCATTTTTTTACAAGTGTGTGTGTGTGTACACAGGTGTCATAAAAGGGGTCTTTTGACATTTCTCAGGAGGAATAGGGGTAGATTAGACCAATTTTTGACACCTGTGCTCATTTTTTGACAGCACGCTCAAAACAGTCAAGGCTTCAAATGACCATGCTTGGAGATGGATCAGCAGAAGTCCAGATTTCCTGCCTTACAGCTGTGCTCAAAGTCAAATTATATTTTTCCTGCTGCTAGCTAGAGAGGTTTTCCACTTACTGAGCATAGAAAAGCCTGTCAGGAAAGGACTAACTGTCAGTCAGACAGAGCCGATGAACACAAAGTGGGCTGCAAGAGAGGAGCTAAGGAAATGCAGCATGCATGGTGTGCCAGCGCTCAGATACCCATGCAAAGGGGCCCTGGTAAACGAACAGGTGGTTCAGTGTTCAAGGTCGCAATATATCGATTCATCAAATATTTGTTTGCATCTGCGACCTTCAGGCGTTGCTTGTGTAGGGGTAGTTCCAGTAGCAGGTGATATGCCTTGCATTTTAGACTGTTGCTGAAAAAGAGGTGAAGTAAAAGGTTTCCTGACATGTCACTCCCTCAGAAACTTTATTTCCAAACAGCTCATCCTATCTGATTCCAATAATGAACTCATCTGTGCACCAGAAACATATTTAAGCACACACATTTCCCAAGAAGGCTTTACTAAGCATAGTATCATAGTCATAGTAAGTCATAGTATCTAGGGTCAGAAGGGGCCTAGAGCAGGCCATCTAGTCTGACCCCCCGCCAATGGCAGGAACAAGTGCCAGGGTCACAGGACCCCAGCC